>JAJIZL010038793.1:0-50039 GCA_023969395.1 Amblyomma maculatum
CACACCATAATGACCATGCACACCATAACAACCATGCCCACCATAACCATGCCCACCATAACGACCATGCACACCATAACAACCATGCCCACCATAACGACCATATGCCCACTACCATAATCCACCATGATCATGGTTCCATCATAACCACCATGAGAAAAATTTCCGACAGGGCAGGTGGTCGAAATTACTCCGTAGCCCTCCACTACGGCTCCTCTTTCTCTCTTTCCACTTTCACTCCCATCTTCCTCCCTTCCCTGACGGCGCGGTTCAGTTGTCCACAGACACGTGTGACAGATACTGCGCCTTTCCCTTCCTGTGAATCAATTATTATTATTCTTATTACTCCACTACGGACTTAAAAAAGGGGATTGCGCTAAAAAAACACGGACGAGAAGAGGACATGGACGGGCGTAAACTCGCGACTGATTTTATTTAGAAAGAACACAAATATATATACCTTGAAGCTTATCCAATCAATGCCTAAGCGCACATGCCAGGAAAGTTTTTCTTATACAACTTGATACTAGAATCGCTTACGCATTCATCGCCTGACTTATCAATGAAAAATGCCTCTGCATGTTCACGTGCTACCTGGTTACGACTGCGCCTTAAGATTTTGGTTCTAGCCAGCTAAGGCTGGCATGCTTTATCAGACGTAGCCAAAGGGCATGCGCCGCAATGTGGGGATCTCATATACAGCCCCGACAGAACACCTGACAAACTGGGTGGCGTGACGCTTCGTGCAGTCTCGCACGCATTCCTCACCGGGGACAACCCGGGGGCACAAAGACGCCAACTTGCGCGGGGCAGAAAATACCACCGGCACACCGTAGCGATTGGCTACATTCTTCAGGTTTTGGAACACCCTAAGGATATAAAGGACAACCGCCGGTCTGGTCTTCGGTTGACCTTCTTGAGGTGTTCTAGCATTAAAACTTTGCAGAAGCTTCTCTGCCACAGCAGCCGCGACTGAAACAGGGAAACCAGCTTTCTGTAACCTGCCAACCTGATTGGTGAGGCTGTCGTTTACCAGGTGAACACATTATTTCCGCAAGGCTTCTTTCAGGCACAGCATAACAATGGCGCGTTTTACCGTCTTAGAATGAGCAGATTAAAACGGCAACAGGTCTTTCCGGGCTCGTTGTGAATACATCCAACACGTGTGATCTGTTGGTTAATATCTAGAAACTGTAATCTACCTCCTTCAGTTAATTCGTAGGTGAAGGTTAGACTCCTCCCGTGTCGTTTAAAGACAGATAACGTCTCTTGCACGGTGAACGTGTGTGTCAAACCGGGTTGCTTTTTAAGAATCACTAAATAATCGTCCACGTATCTGAAAACTTTAAGAACTATCTTGTCGTCCAAATAGCACACCAGATCACGATCAATGCTGACCAAGAAAATGTTAGCCAATACAGGTGCCACACAAGTCCCTATGCAAATGCCCTGACGTTGAACATGAAAATGATTGTCAAAAGTTACAAAAGTGGACTCAAGATAAAACTCTAGTAGCTTCATGAAATTGTCCAGGGTTAGGCCGCTGGTGTTCTGAAAATCTACGACACCATTATCGTCGATGCAAGACTTAACTGCACAAAATAGGGCATCATGCGGTATAGAAAAGAACAGGTTCTCTATGTCAAAAGAGACAGCGTAACCTAAAGATGAGGAACCCTGTAAGAAAGAGACCACATCACCTGAATTCTTTACAACAAAAGGGTCTTGTATAACTAAATTCTTTAAACGCTTCTGGAGGAAAGAGCTACTCTCCCGTTGTCACGTATCCCTTTCACTCACAATGCACCGGAACGGCTTGTCATATTTGTGCGTCTTCACGGTAAACAACAGTTCTAGGCTATTTCGCTTACAGTTTTTAACGGCTCTTGACAGTCTATCTAAAGCCAAGTCCTTGCATAGTTCTATGGCTTGAGCATTTACCTTGGATGTCTTCACGTTTTTGGTAATAAAGTTCCTTCTGAGGGCGTCAACGGCCTTGTCGTGAAACACCCCCGCTGGTAGCACGGCAAATCCTCCCTCCTTATCAGCCTGCAGAAGCATCAGCTGACGATCCCTGAAGAAGGATACGACTTCTTCGGCGTCCTTTTCCACACTTGACTGTCCTCGGCCCGCAGATACTTGAGGCTTGGTGGCCGTCCGCAGCAGGCAATCAACCCCATCAAAAAGAGACCTTTCGCGGTCTTCTTCACGTGCTTTGCGCGCCACTTGTCGATTCAACGACAGCAACTCGTGTTTTTTTTTAGCGCAATCCCCTTTTTTAAGGCCCCGCCGGGGTGGTGCAGTGGTAAGACGCCCGACTACTGTGCCGGAGTTCCCCGGTTCTCGATGGAGGCGAAACGAAGAGGCGTCGTGTGCTGTGCGATGTCAACGCACGTTAAAGATCCCCAGGTGGTCGAAATTACTCCGTAGCCCTCCACTACGGCTCCTCTTTCTCTCTTTCCACTTTCATTCCCACCTTCCTCCCTTCCCTTACGGCGCGGTTCAGGTGTCCACAGAGCAAGTGTGACAGTTACTGCGCCTTTCCCTTCCTGTGAACCAATTTAACTTAACTTTTTTAAGTATGTATGACCGACTAGCCCAACAACGTGCTCTCTTATACTCCACTACGGCTCCTCTTTTTTCTCTTTCCACTTTAACTGCCATCTTCCTCCCTTCCCTTACGGCGCCACGTCAGGTGAGCACCCTCGCTGGGCACAACCAGGCTTCGCACACGTGAAACCGCAACCCGCACATCATACGCGCCTAGTTTTTATCATCCAACGGGCGATAGTGAGGGTGCGAAGTTACGTCAGCTGTTGTACCCTCGTTGCTGACGAGCACCGATAAGCCGCAGCGAGCGCAACGCCGCCACACGGCCGTGTGCTTGCTCCGCCAGCCTTCGGAGCAGCCTGGTTACTTTTGGCAAAGACGGTACATTACTGTAAATGTTTTTTTGAGCCAATAAATGTCTTACACAACCAAAACCACACCGTTCTCTTTCCGTTTTCACTCCCACCTTCCTCCCTTCCCTTACGGCGCGGTCAGGGGTGGTGCAGTGGTAAGACGGCAGACATATGTGCCGGAGTACCCGGGTTCGAGCCCGACCTCGGTGGCTGCGTTTTGATGGAGGCGAAACGAGGAAGCGTCCGTGTGCTGTGCGACGTCAGCGCAGGTTAAACATCCCCAGGTGGTAGAAATTACTCCGTAGCCCTACACTATGGCTCCTCTTTCTCTCTTTCTCCTTTCACTCCCGCCTTCCTTCCTTCCCTTACGACGCGGTTGAGGTGTCCACAGAAAACAAGTGAGACAGTTACCGCGCCTTTCCCTTCCAATAAATAGTTTAAGTCCACAACACTAGTGCGATGGATACAGCGCCTTTCTTTTTATGTGAACCAATTAATTATTACTATTATTATTATTTACGAATTCACGAGCTAAACCTTCAATGCGCTAGGTGAGCAGTTTTTGCTCACGCTTCTTTGAACTTCGTTAGCTTCAGTTGTAATGTAAATTTCTTTTTTTATAAACCCATTTACAATTGAAGCGAAGGCTTGAATACGCCATGTAGAGCTGGCCTTCACTTGACTTTAAACATCTGGCTTTGACCTTATTAAAAGTGCGGCTGTTCACAAATCTGTGGTACCAACCAAGAAGTGTACTGCGTCTTGCTTTCCCCAAACCGTATAAATGAAACGGAGAGGCAGCCGTATATAGTGCGATATCAGCACATAATATAGGCCCAAAGTGGCAGAAATTAGTTCGGATAGCTCCGCTGCGGTGCTGGAGGGGCTATGATGCCCGATTACTGTGCCGGAGTTCCTGGGTTTGATCTCGACCGCTGGCGACTGCGTTTCGATGGAGTTGAAACGAAGAGTCGTCCTTGTACTGTGCGACGTCAATGCACGTTAAAGATCCCCAGGTGGTGGAAATTACGCCGGAACCCTCCACTACGGCACCCCTCTCTCTCTCACTGCTTTTACTGCCCCTTTCCTCCCTTCCCTTGCGGTGCTGGTCAGGTTTCCCTAAATCGTGTAACAGACCCCGCGCATTTCCTTTCTTGAGAACCAATTACTATAGTTTCGTTCGAGAAGTTTGCCACCAGGCATAGTGAAAAGGAAGCGGGAGTAGGAGATATAAAAAGGCATGTACACAGCTCTCTAATAAAAAATCGCATAATTTGCCGATAAACTGATTGTCCAGCGTCCACTTCCTGTAGTGAGAGTCAAGGTCCCACCGCAATTTGAGAATGTTTTCAAGACGTGAAACGAGCGCTCGCTGTTACCGTCATCATGACAATGTCGCCCGAGTGAGAACTTGGTGCCACAGTACGAGAGCTAACAACCTACTATACAAAACTCCCTATCTTTCACAGCGCTATCCAACGCTTGTCATTGACAAAATACTTGAAATAAAGCACCATCGACGGTGTTGTGCCGGTGGGGTTATCACACAGTAGCCCACCGTCAACAGGGTTGTGCCAAGGAGTTGGTTGTGTAACGCTTGTCACCCGTTTCATGAACGAGGGCTGCCAGCTCCCTTGACGGTAGCGATGGATCCGTGTCGGCGCTGGTAAGATAAAGACAAAGCTTTATACACTTTTTAAAGGCATTTACTCAACGAGATCGGCTCTAGGGCCGAAAACTAACATAGCGATGCACGGCGGTCCTCGCGCATCAATGGCCGGGGAGAATCCGCCGCGTCCGTTCTCTCAGGGCGCGAACTGCTCCCGATGGATGCTAGTGACGAACTCGCTCTCGCAGTCTCGAGCGGAAGCACTTGAGTCTCTGTAAACCGAGAATCCATTGACGCTCAAATGGTCCAATCCGACGGCAGCATTTTCGCAGGGCCAATGCTTCAAATATGACGCGAAGCGAGAAGGGGTCTACCGCCTAGGCCACGGCGGCGAGCTCTCTCATCGATCAGCTCATGTTGAAACACGTTGCATCTCTCCCTTGCCATGCACACCGGTACCATGCAGAGCAGTATGCGATATTTGTGAGGGAGGTGTTCGCAGGAGATTTTTGGCGTCAGGCTGAATTTCTGGGCGGGTTTGGCCGCGCACAACGGTCAGCCTGCGTATCGCAACGGCCAACTGTATACACCGTTCATAACTCGATGGCACTCCAAACGTCTTTTATCGCGTTCTAATTGAGTTGCCGCAGTTAGAAGCCAAGCACAATACCATATTTCTAGCAAATTGGGCGCAGATATCAAGAAACTAAAGGTCGAAACCTCACGCCAGCAAGCAATTCCATAAGAAACCAAACCACAGAAACGACCCGGAAATCAAAGTTCACGTGGAAAAGGCTCGCCGTGACTCAATGTCAACCAAAACTTGGACACCACCTACTGCGCCCACTCCAAGTCTGGATACTTTCTCTAAGCAAGCTGTTAGCAGTACTGGGGCGATCGTGTGTCCTTGCCGACCCGTTTTCTCAATGGGAATTTTGCACTTTCTTTAGCAAGAACAATGGCTTCTGAGCAGCCACTATTCATACCTTCCAGTACCTTTACTTATGGCTCATCTACACCCTGATTTCGCTATGTCTGCATGACTGCCGATGGTTCTACTGTGTCGAATGCTTTTACGTAGTCAATGAATACTATGTATAAGGGCTGGTTATATTGCGAGCATTTTTCTATTACCTGGTTGATGGTAGGGATATGATCGGCAGTAGAGTATCCTTTCCTAAAACCTACTTAATTTTTGTAGTGAAAGCTACACTGCTGTAGGGTTTCAAGACCTCATGTGGCCGCAGCTACGTCGTGAAGCAGCGTAGCTACGGACTCGCGAGAAAAAAATCAGCCTGCCATGGTATTTGAATTCACGCTACACCTATGCCATGGGCAAGAGCTGCCAATTCGGGACGGTCCTTTCATATGGGTGTGTGAGATTAGAATCAGCCTGCCAGAGCTATTTGCATTCTCGTTTGCATTTGCTGATCCAAAAAGGATGAGCATAAGTGTCCCCAATAATGTAGCACCTTACACTAATAGGGTGTGATAGGGAAATAATGTAGCAGAACAATAATTTGCCAGGTTTGGGCCGGTCGCATAATCCATTGCCACAATCACGAATGACCTTGAAATGCCGCAAAGAAGAACGCGCAGACTACCGCAGCAGATTGATTGATTTATAGGAAGGGCAAGACGCGGTAACTGTCTTACTTTTTTTTATGTGGACACCTAAAGAAACTGATTGATTTATAGGAAGGGAAAGGCGCGGCAACTGCCTCATTTGTTTTTCTGTGCACGCCTCAACCGCGACGTAAGGGAAGGGAGGAAGGTACGAGTAAAACTGGAAAGAGAGAAAGAGTAGCCATAGTGGAGGGCTATGGAGTAATTTCGACCACCGGAGGATCTTTCACGTGCGCTGACATCGCACAACCCCTTCATGGATCACTGCCTTGTCGTGGCGGAGAGGCTTGCGAAACTCGATGAAGTCGTGAGCTATGCTGTGTAGGGCCACCCAAGATAGACAGGTCCCGGCAGAGAGTTGTGATAAAATGTGATTCACTGGAGAATGTAATGGCAACCCACTCCTGTATTTCCTGCCAAAAAGACCTTATGGCCAGTCACAATAGCATTAATGATATGGCGCCGGAAGATGAGCCCCTCAGGTTGGAAGGAGTCCCGCATGTTACTGGGGATGAACAAAGGGCGATTCCTAGTAGCTCCAGGACGAATGAAGCGGCTGGGCTAAAGCCAAGAGGACGCTCAATTGTGGATGTGTCGGGAAGCGACCGGTAAGCCCGATGTTGCAAGCAGATATATCACATAGTAACATTGAATGTGAGATGTGACGCAAGGTAAACTGGATGTCGTCAAGCGAGAAATTGACAGATTGAACATTGCTATCTTGGGTATCAGCGAGCTCAAGTGGACCGGATTGGGAGAATTTAATTCCGGCGACCATTATGTCTTTTATTGTGGGCACGAATCCAGGAGAAGGAATGGGGTCGCTCTCATAGTAAACAGAAAAATGGGCGAAGCAGTGCTAGGGTAAAACCCCAAAAACGACCGAATGATTTCACTTCGGATCCATGGTCTCCCTTTCAACATAAGAGTTATCCAAGTCTATGCACCAACCACTAGTGCTGAAGATGCTGACGTTGAGAGATTTTACGCGGACCTGAAATGCCTTTTAGACCGCGCACTCCATCATCAGACGTCCTTTCACTAATAGGAGACTGGAATGCTAAGGTGGGGAGTGAAGAAATATCCGGAATTACATGCAAGTTCGGTCTTGATGAGCCAAATGAAGCTGGGCAGAGGCTAGTACAGTTTTGTCAAGAAAACAACCTGACCATAGCGAATACTCATTTTTCAACAGCACAAGGGGCGCCTGTACACATGGACTTCACCGGACAGTCTGTACAGGAATCAGATCGATTATATTCTTTGCCGGCAGAGATGGAGAAGCGCTTTACATCAGTAGAAACAAGGCCAGTGGCAGATTGTGGCACCAATCATCAGCCTCTTGTTGCCAAATTTAAGCATCGATTGAGGAAAACGCAGAAAACTAGAAGGCCTTTCACGTATGATCGGGATCAAATTCCATCAGAATATGCTGTGGAAGTGAGGAATCGATTTCAAGAAGTAGATCTAGAAGACAGAGAGCCTGAATAGATGTTCGTGATATAAAACAAGAAATTGCTACTAAGGTAGTTCCAAAGCAAAAGAAATACAAGAAAGCAAACTGGTTATCTGAAGAGGCTTTGCAAATAACTGAGTAAACGAGGATGGAAAAGTTATGGGGGAAAAAGAAAGATACAAAGATACACTATGCGGATTTTCAGAAAATAGCAACGAGAGATAAGAATGCCTTCCTGAGCATACAGTGCCAAGCAGTTGAGGACAACAGCCAATTAAGGAACACAAGAGCTCTGTATAAGACAATCAAAGATATCAAAGAAAGCTTCTGTGCTAAGCTGGGCGTGATAAAGGACGAACGAGGCAAGGACCTCACTGAAGCCTCAGAGATAAAGAAGAGGTGGCAGGAATACACAGAAGAACTGTACAATAAGGACCCGGACGTGCAAACCCAACATAAGACGGTTGTGATTACTGACCTCGAGCCGGGCATCCTGAAGAGTGAAGTTGAATGGGCCTTAGCCAGCCTAGCTAAGAACAAACCTAGCGGAATTGATGGCATTCCAGCTGAGTTGCTTCAAAACCTCAACTATGACCCTGTTACCATTCTGCATACATTATGTCAGAAGATTTGCACAACCCTGCTGTGGCCCCAGGATTGGAGGAGGTCAGTTTACATCCCCATTCCAAAAAAAGGCAGTGCCAAAGATTGTTCCAACTACCGCACGATCGCGCTTATTTCGCATGCTAGCAAGGTGATTTTGAAAATCTTCCAAAGTAGGCTGCAGCAGTATGTGGACCGGGAGCTTCCGGACGTGCAAGCTGGGTTTCGCAAGGGCAGAGGAACTAGAGACCAAATTGCCAAACTTCGCTGGATCATGGAAAAAGCAAGAGAGTTCCAGAAACCCATCTACTTCTGCATTATTGATTATGCGAAAGCGTTTGACTGCGTAGATCACAGCAGATTGTGGCAAGCTCTCCAAGAGATGGGAGTTCCAATTCACCTCATCTGTCTCCTCAGGAACCTGTATGAAGGACAAGAGGCCACAGTAAGAACTTGGCATTGTCTTACTGATTTGTTTCCGATTGAGAAAGGAGTGAGGCAAGGCTGCATACTGTCACCCTGCCTATTTAACCTATATGCAGAGCGCATCATGAGGAAGGCCGGTCTGGACAAGTCTTCAGCTGGAGTGAAGATTGCTGGAAAACGTATTAACAACCTTAGATATGCGGACGATACCGCTTAAAGGCAGAAAGTGAAGTGGAACTCAAGAAACTTCCGATGCGCGTACAAGAAAAGAGTGAGTTTGGGCTTAAACTGAACATTAAAAAGACAAACATCATGGCGTATTGCCCTATCAAGTCCTGGAGCATCAAGGGACAGGAAGTGGAAGCTGTGAGAGATTTTCTCTTCTTGGGCTCCAAGATTACCCCGGAAGGAGACTGCAGCCATGAATTTAGGAGACGCCTGCTTCTGGGAAAGAGAGCCATGGTTAGCTTGACCACCTAGTAAAGAGCAGAAACATTAGTCTGCCTACCAAGATCCGTATAAGTCGTGCTATGGTCTTTCCAGTTGTGATGTATAGATGCGAAAGTTGGACTGTGAAGAAGGCTGACCGTCGAAGAATGGACGCGTTTGAATTGTGGTGCTGGCGGAGACTCTTGAGAGTTCCTTGGACTGCCAGAAGATCAAATCAGTCGATATTGTCGACCATAAACCCTGACTGCTCATTGGAGGGTCAAATTCTAAAGTTAAAGCTCTGCTACTTTGGTCATCTGATGAGAAGAGAGGAGTCGCTGGACAAAGATTTGATGTTGGGAAAGGTTGAGGGTCGCCGGAGAAGGGGTAGGCAGCGAACGCGATGGTTAGATGGCATCCTCGAGGAGCTGCACATGAAGTTATGTGATGTTAGGAAGATAGTGAGAGACCGGAAAGCGTGACGTGACATGGTCCATAGGGACACGAAGATTCGGACACGACTGAACGACTACACTCAACTGACATCGTACAGCACACGGACGCCTCTTCGTTTCGCCTCCATCGAAACGCAGCCGCAGAGGTCGCGTTCGAACCCGGGTACTCCGGCACAGTAGTCGGGCGTCTTGACAACCGTAGCTAATCCTTCCTCTTCATACTCGGTTCAGCAGCACTGAACCCTTGTCATTTCTTTTCCGTAGCTTGTTGTAGCAAAATGAGGTTCATTCTGCACTAGAATTTTCCATCGCTGTGTCTCAGTCGCAAGTCTTTCTTTCCTATTTTTAATTGGATACCATGCTAAAATTAAGGCACATTAAGCATAGGGGGTTCTAATAATCACGGATTGATCCCGCCCATGGAAACTAGAGTGAGCAATAATAACAAAACATCAGCTGCATTAAAAAACAAGGTTACGTGCATTTTCATTTGGCAACTGTTTCTTTTTCAAATACGCATTTGGCCACCTTGCCCCTGTACCTTCACTCTAGGCAGGCAGGCAGGCAGGGAACGAGGTTTGTCGCTGCCGCGGAAGCTGCGTTTCGTGGAATGTCAGTCGAGATGGCGAGATTTGGTAGCTTTCTTTTAAACGGAGACCGTTTCTGATTGGTTGTTTGGCACTGTATTTTACTCTTTCGATACGGTTCTTGCTCTGAGACGGACAGATTATCGAGATCATAGCATGCGTCTATCTCACATTGTTTATTATCTGAATCTGTGCAGCTTCATCATTTTGCCGTACATTTTTATTTGGACTGCCTTAGTTGGTAACGTTGCTTGACGTTTTCTGAGCAGTCAATGTTTGTCAACAGGTTTGCATTTATATTTACAATTAGAACCTTGGAGGCGGCAAATGTTGCTTATAAGAGGGAAATTACCCATTGGTTAATGCTGCCGGCTTGTGGAAGCAGCTATTGATGCCAGCCAAGCAGTGCTAGACATTACCAACTAATTTTCACACGATATGCCATTTCTTGATCTATTACGTGGTGCAGCACACTGATGGCTTTGCTTTAATACTGGCTTAGTATATACTACACCTTAATTATTATTTCTATTGTTTATTTCAATATAACCATGTGAGGAGGTCCCGTACGTATCAGCCTTTTCCACAAAAAACAACCTCGCGTATACCTTGCGCATGAATTTAAATAACGCGAATAAGCAGCTAAGCACATGTTATGGGTTCACAAACGATGCGCTCCTTATTTCTTCTTTCTAATCAACGCACATTTTGGTTATACATTCCCTTTCGACTGCGGAGCAATAGAAAATGGTGTAGGATTATCGGTTAGCCAGACGACCCGAGATGGTATGAATAGATGCAAAAGCAGGAGGGCACATATCCAAGCTGCAATCAGTCATCGCATTCGATGTCCTGCTCGACCAATAAAAAATCTTGACAGGTTAGGGTCGGAAAATGAGTATGCTAATGTGTTTAAAAATAACAGGATTGTCTTCTTCTTCTGTTAAGCCTCTCTCTACATATTAAGCAGCACTGGTCTCATACGACTGCTGATTGGTAGAGCAGATCATAGAATTTGGTGACTTAATGCATCTAGGAATGTATATCCCCACTTGTCTCTTCCTGGCAAACCGAAGCTCGTGCACAATTTTCTTTTGTTCAGCAGTGGAAACGCAACACAGAATCAAGATGCGTTACTTGCCATTTCTGAAGCAGTTGAGCGTAAAATCAAGTTTCATTTGTGCGGATTCAGCCCGCGCCCTTAAAAAAACACAGGGCCACTATTCGATAAGCGCACAAAATGTGGCCAACGCTGCACATTCCAAGATGCCTATGATTATCGATGGAGGTTCAACAGTAAATTTGCACATCTGACTCGAATTCGTGTAGGAAATCAACACGCATTTTTTAAGGGGAGTGTGGTTTTGCAGGTGGCAGGAATGCTAGCCAAGAACTAATCTCGTGAAATTTCGCGGAATATAACAGATCTCACGCGGGATATTTCTATCCATGACCCTGTAAAGGCTTTCGCCTTTAAAGGAGCTTAAACGATGCTGTGAAGTGTTCAGATATCCGCCGGACATGAGCCGCAAAATGAGGACTTCACATCTTTCAACGTTGCTGGCTCGGTAAAGCGGTCCAGAGGCTCATGTTATAGCCGCATTGCCATGTGACTGCAAATTCATTGTTATCCATCTCAATTCACGCATCTCAAAGCCTGAGGCTATGTATGAGTCGTTTCCATACTCGCACTCCGTGTAAGAAATATGTGCAACAAAAACGTGAGATAATTATCACACATAAAAGCAACAAGTTCATAATGCAACTATGCAAGAAAATAACAATGAAGCCAATTTCGCCTGCTGCTGCACGAACGCCACGGAGTGAAATCCGCTTTAATGCGAAACATCGGCTTGAAGTTGCAATCATTTTATTCCAAGTTTCCCCCCACGATGGTGCCTGCTATACTCCGGAACGTTCTGTCTGTGTCACTACTCGCAGTTTTTACCATAACAATTTATTCGCGACTAAGAAGGGCTTTGTGGACATTTGAGGCATTAAAACCAAAATATAGAGGGTGTCTTAGATACTGCTTAAAAGGTAAATGCCGAAATCCTACCGCTCCTCTGCTATCATTTACAGCTCATCGGCTTTCGTTTGTAATGCTTATGTATATTTATAATTGGTTCTCTGGAAAAGGTAGCGCAGTATCTGCCACACCCTCCGGCAAGTGTGAACTTGGACGGTACGCCATAGCTCCTGTCGCGTGGCGTTCCTAGACGCGAGTTCAAGCGTGGGATTGCAGATTACATAACGCTAGAAAAGTACAAATCTCGTGGAATCTAGAACGCAGATTGTTTCCATATCTCGCGCACAATTCTGGCGCGCAACTATCACTTACGGAATTTAATTCCACGTGCCTAGAATGGCTTTCGCCTTAATTAAAGAAATGAACACATTTAAGCACCCCGTCGCAATGGTACAGTGGTCATGAAGCCGGACTACTGCACAGAACGGCTGCATTTCGCTAGAGGCGGTGCTGTCCAATGTCAGTGCACGTTAAAGAACGCAAATGGTCGAAATTTCTGGAGCCATCTCCTGCGGCATTTCTCAAGCCTGAGTCGCTTTGCACCTCCACCAAAACTGTCACGAAGACAGGGATTTATGGGTATCGGCAACAGGGGCAGATACACACAGTCAAGAGAGAGGTTCCCGAGAAACGGTAACACGAAGACACAAGCTCAATAGTCCACAGTCCTAGCTAGCCGAAGCGCGCGAGAGTCTCCAATCTCTTTGTCGTTCAAGCGCTACCTCGAACCGTCAGGTGGCAATATGTTAGAGGGCGACGTATACAGACAGGTACATATAACACACCAGCCCGTTTAAACAGGGGTACATCAGGGTTCCGTCTTGCCTCCATTACTATTCTTTATCTATATAATCACTTACCCATTGTGTGTCTAGCTCCATCTGTCTGTTCGCTGACGACTGCGTAATCTACCGTAAAATAACGAAGAATTATGATATGGCATTCCTTCAGAGTGACTTAAATAATATCGCTTCTTGGTGCTCTCTTTGGCAAATGGAAGTGAACGCTACGAAATGCAAAACAATGCGAATTTCTCGCAGTCAGTTACCCTGTCGCAACTACCCTATTAATCATTCCCCACTGGATTCTGTTTCAGCTTATAAGTACCTCGGTGCTCATATTACGAATAATCTTCGTTGGAAGGCCCTCATATCAGCTACATTATTTAAAACGGAAGTTTTCACTTGCACTACAGTTTCACTGAAACAATTATTATATACTACATATGTCCGACCGAACCTTGACTACGCCTCTTTCATATAGAACCCCGGCCTCTTATCATTAAATAACACCCCGGAGAGTGTACAAAATTGATCAGCTCATTTTATCGTCAACAGTTATACCCGTACTGCAAGCGTCACTAACATGAAACTAAGTCTAAACTTTCCGCTCATCACTGTTCGTCGAAAGATTTTCCGTATCTGCCTCTTTCATAGAAGATATCACCATAATGACCGATTCATATTCAGCCTTCTTATACACACCCCTTATGTTTCTGCACGTGTCGATCATCGCTAAAAAATTGCTATAGCTCGCCAGAACACGATGACGTACGGACATTCAATTTTACCAATCGCATGCCACACTCTGGAAGAACTTACTGTGAAACGTTTTATCGCTCGCACATTCTGTTCATTTTTTGTGCACTTTTTTTTTTAAGTCGATGTTTATAAACTACAACTACAAGTCGATATTTATAAAGTACAACAACAAACATAAAAACTGCAGTTATTTTAACACATTCGTAGGCTGCAAAATATCAGGTAAATTAACGCAGCAAGTAGTTGCATGAAATATGAGTTGTTTCTGGACCAATGTATCTGGAAATGAAGTGCACAAAAAAAAGCCACTTTTTTTGTGCACATCAGCTGTATAGCTCGCGAGATTGGTGATTGCTGTAATATTCGAATTGCCTGGGGAGCAATCAACCCACGACTGTAATTTCGTATGGCAGTTCTGCTGTCGCAGGTCACGAAACGCGCCTTTGTCTGAGCGCAGACTAGAGCTACAGCGACTTCCTCAGCTGCCTCAGGAGATATAGTTTTCAGGGTGACCGCGGTGATCGGTCTACCAGACCCATTCGTTACCGCTGCAACCATAAAGGGCACGGCAGCATGCCCTTACAAAAATGAGTTTTGAAACTCTATTGTTGGACTATTGACCGCCTTTTGAATTTATTGAATTTCGATAGACATTCAACCCCAGCTGAGTGCAATCTTTACAGGGCCAACAGAATTTTCATTGTGTTCTACCCAATAGACTTTTTGTGCTATTTTTTCTATGTGCTTTTTGTTGTCAGTTTTCAACGTTCACGAACAATTAGCGTGTACTGTTCATGCTGACCCATGTTTTTAAGTAGTTTTAGGCACAAATGATAAGAGCATGATGTGACAATTTCGTTATGAATTTTTGGTCTCACTTGTAATCAACTATTGGCCACATTCTGCAAAAGGGAAATATAAGAGCAGCATGCAGTTGCGTGCTCGTTCATGTTATATAAAAGTACATATTAACGGTGCACACTTAGCTCAAGCTTCGCAACACAGTAAAAATATGCCCTAAAAAGTTCATGATGGCAAAGCCTCCACTAATGATGCAAATACATCGTTGAATGTCAATCAGAATCCGTAATGAATCAGCTTCTGTATGTCGCAGAAGGTAACTTTAGTGGTAGGACATATTTTATATTTATCATAAAACAAGTTCAGTGAGTCATCATACTAACAAACAGGATCCTAGATTGAACCTACCATGTAGGGCAGGACAGAGCTTTTTTAAACCAATTGCAAAGTTCACTATATATATGCTTCAGGGTCTGACATTCTGCCCAAGCCTAGGTATTTTTGCCCGTGGCTTTTGCCGCAACATGAGGTGCAGTCTGTATTGGAATTCTCCACCGCTGTATGTCTTTGGAGAATTTAACTGTTATTTTTTTCTTTTCCTTCCTTTCTTAAAGTGGACACCATGCTAAAATGAAGTCACTTCAAACATTGAGGGGTTCTAATAATGACGGATTGATCCCACGCATACTATAGAGTTAACACGCATAGCAAAAACATTCGCGTATGAAATAAAAAGAAAAAAAAATAGGATTACACGCGTCTTCTATCGGCGACTCGTCTTTTCAAAGAAGCATTCGGCCACTGCCTTGCTACTGTCCACACCCATCTTTCCCCCGTGCCGCGAACGGCGCCAGCATGTCCGGAGGGTCGAGGGTTACTTCCTGTCGGCTGGGGGGAAAAAGGGGGAGGGGGGAGGGGTTGCTCCCTCTGGGTCTCTGCTCTCTGCCTTCTCCGTGGTTTGTCTTCACGGAGATGACCTTGGCTGCAGCATAGCTGGAGTCGCGCAGCGGGGGCGGCGGCTCCCCCTTTTCACCGAAGCTGTTCTTCTGCGCCCCGTTTTCTTTGCACGCAGACGCGGGTACGCTGAGTGCGGCGATGTGCCAATTCAGTTGGCGTTTTCCCGCCACCGTGGTCGCATCTTGCACTGTGAGCGAAGCACCGTATGTAGGTTTTTCACTGGTGATTATCACAAAGATCGTTTTGTTCAAATTGGAGCGCGAACGTACGCATTTAAGTCTTCGGAGGAATCCGCTCTTGGGTGGCAGCTTCTGCGCAAGGAGAACGTGTTTAAGAAGTTCAACAGTCGCAGGCGTTTTGGATTCTGGGCGAAAAGCCGGCGCGGGCGGAGGGAGCGTCTGCACTTTGGTGAGTGTTTTACTTTTTCCTATTCCTGTTTGTGCCAGTCTTGTACAGTGTGTGCTACGAGGTGAAGCACGCATGTAAATATTTCTAGCAGGCAAACCAGCCTCATCGGAAAAAAAAAGGAGGGGGAGAGAGAAAGAGAACGAGGCTTGTCTCTACGCGGACGCTGGGGCCGATGGAACGCCAGCTGGAATGGCGACATTTTCTTTCTTTTTTTTTAGCCGGTGACCGTTTTTGACGGATTGTTCGGCACAGTGCTGTACTCTTTCGATACGCTACTCGCGCTGAGACGGACACATTATCGAGATCATAATATGCCTCTGTCACACATTGTGGATTATTGAATCTGTGCAGCTCCACCATTTTTGCAGTGTTTGTTTTTGTTTCCACTCATTTTAGTGCCTATAGTTGGTAATTTTGCTTCAAGTTTTCTGGGTAGTAATGCTTGTGACTTGCACTTTGCTATTTATATTCACAATAGGATCTTTGACGGCAGCATATATTGTTTATCAGGGAGAAATGAACGATGTGGTAGTGCTGCCGAGCTGTGGAGGCGGCGGTCGATGCCGTCTAAGCAGTGAAAGACAGTGACAACTCATTTTAGACAAGAAATTTCTTGAGCTATGACGTAGAGCAACGCACAAATGCCTTTGCTCTATTTTTAGGTTAGTATATACCGCAACTTAATTATGATTTATATTGTTTATTTCAGCGTCACATGCGAGGAGTTCCCGGACGTATCAGCGTTTTACGCAAAGAACAGCCTGGCGTCATACTTTGCACATGAATTGAAATAAAGCAAATAAACAGCCCAGCTCATGTTATGGGTTCACCAAAGATGCATATTTTTTCTTTCTCATTAACGCGCATTTTTTGTTCTGTGTTCCCCTTCCGCTGCTGATTAACAGAAAATGCTGCGTGATCAACGGTTAGCCAGGAGCAGGCACGAGGTGGTTTACATTAATGCAAAAGTAGCACAACACATATCCTTGCTGCGGTCAGTCAACACATTCTATGTTCTGCTCGACCAATCAACAATTTAGTCAGTTTAGTGTAGGTTAATGAGTAAGTATAATGGGGCTTAAAAGATCAAGATCTGTTTTGTTCTTTTATGCCTCACTATGCTTATCATTAACCAGCACTGATCAGACAGGATTGTTGATTGGTCGGGCAGAACATAGAATGTGGTGACTTATCGCAGCTAGGAGATGTACTGTACTACTTTTGCATTAATGAAAATCACCTCGTGTCTGCTCCTGGCAAACCGATGGTCGTGTACTATTTTCTGTTGTTCAGGAGTGGAAAGGTAGCAGAAAATCAAAAAGCGTCACTTGCAGAGTTTCTGAAGCATTCGAGCCTGAAATCAACAGAATTTCAGTTGCGCGAATTCCAAAAGCGCTCTTAAGAAACACATGGGCCACTATTTCATAAGCGCTCAACAAGAGGTCAACACTGCATCATCCAAGATGTTGCCGATTATCAACAGACTTTCAACAGCGTGTATTGACACAACGCTTTCGAATTTCTATAGAAACCCTACATGCATTTTTGTAAGGGCATCTACAAAGGCTACTTCCTCCGGCGGCAAGCGGCTAAATTTCTTACTGAGAATTTGAGCTCTTTTTTTCCCGACGCTCCGTATGGTGTTCGGGATGCATGTTTTTTGGCAAGCAGAGGTATCCATAGCCTGTCCCGTACAGCCATGTCTATTTCAGATTTTGTCTGAGCGCCTCCCCAAGTGTCGATTCCCAGTTTTTCAAGAATGGATCTGCTTGCGGTGGTTAGGCGGAGCCATTCAACCTGTGAAGTGCGCACCGCTTCCGCGATCTCATCCCATGTGTTATGGATGCCCAGTTGCAGGAGGCTAGCGGTGGAAGTACAGCGCGGGAGTCCAAGGGCTCTTTTAATACTTGTGCGGATGAGGCTCTCTAGTTTCTGTAGTTCTGCTGCCTTAAGGGTTACTCGTAAAGTTACTCTCTTACATCTCTTTCATTAGACCTAAGCTAGAGTATGCATGCATAGCATGGGACCCTCACACTAAGTCCGATATCAAGCACATTGAGAAAATACAAAGAAAATCAGTTCGGTTTATATTTAATAAATTCGCTAGGTTTGACTCACCCTCTCAAACAATGATAGAAAATTCTATTCCCACACTTTAATCCCGCAGAAAACAGCTGAGGCTAGAATTCCTTTCTCTCCTGATAAATAACAAGCTTGCAATAAACCAGTCCCCTTATATATCTCCTGCATCAACACGCTATACGAGACATCATCATCCTGACTCACTGACGCCCTATTATGCTCAAACTAACACGTTTATGTTTTCCTTTTCCCCTCGGACAATATCAGATTGGAACACTAATTTCCAGATGACCATGCATTGCGATTAATATTGTATAATTTCTTATTACTTTTGTTGTTGTTCTTTGCTCTTTTTTGTACTCAACTATGCCCCTCTGCTTGGACCCAAGGGTCTGCAGTATGTAATAAATAAATAAATAAAGTATGGCGTAGAATAGCTGATTCGACTAATGATAAATGCCTGGATTACGCGCAGAAGACTCTTTTCCTTTAGTCCTCTGCCTTTACCCAAAACTCGGCGGATGAGGCTAACTGTTTGAGATACATGCCGCTCAATCCTCTTAATAGTTTCTCCGTTATAGCCATTATCTTGGAGGAGACCTAATATACGGATCTGCGATACCTGGGGAACTTGATGTCGTTGTACCGAAATCTGTATATCCACTTTACGCTCGTTCCGCAGGCACCGTGGATTGTAAATGAAGAGTTCTGATTTTTCCGGCGAGCATGTAAGCCCACGTTCTGCTACAAACCGCACGATCGTGTCCACCGCCTCTTGTAGCGTGTATTCAATTACGGCATCGCTACCCCGGCTGATCCATAATGTAATGTCGTCATCATAAATACTAAAATTTAAATGAGGGTAACGTCGTAGTTGTTCTGGTAATTCTGCCATTGCTACGTTGAAGAGAAGAGGCGAGAGTACCGAGCCCTGAGGAGTACCCCTACTGCCCAGAGGGAAAAGTGATGATGTGCTATCGCGGAATTTAAAGCGGGCACTACGCCCACTTAAAACGTTTTTGATATAGTTATACGTTTTTACCCCTACATTCAATGCTGATAGGCCGTCCATGACTCCTTGGTGCGAGATATTATCAAATGCGTTCTTTAGATAGAGGCCAAAAATGGCCTTAGCATCTTTACTCTTGGACCGGATAATGACATGTTCCAACTGGACCACGAGGTCCTGAGTCGAGAGATGAGAGCGGAAGCCTATCATTTCCCGCGGGAAAACGTCGTGTCTATCAATATATTTGGTGAGCCTGGTCAGGATTACATGCTCTAGTAGCTTTCCCAAGCATTGATTTAGGGGTATGGGCCGTAAATTGTCTATCCGAAGTGGCTTACCAGGCTTGGGCATAAGAATAATGTCAGCCGTTTTCCACTGCTGAGGTATTTCCCCTTTCTCCCAGCACTCCTGCATAAGCTGAGTTAGGGCGGCTACCGTTTGGTCATCTAGGTCTCGCAGTATTTTATTAGTGACACCATCTGGGCCCGGCGCCGTGTTGGTTCTAAGCCCAAGAATCTCTGCTCTCACTTCTGCCGTGCTAATAGGGGCATCAAGCTCATCATTGGCGTCCCCTAAGTAATCTGGAAGGGGCCTCCTGCTTGTATCGAAAACATATGTCTTGTAACTGTCGAAAGAACTTCTCGTCATCTCCTGGAAAGAAGTGTCTAATCTTCATGAGGTTAGTGCCTACTTCAGCTTTCGAGCTCTCAGGGTCCAGAAAGTGACGAAGACGTCCCCAGGTCTTCGGCATGCTCGTATTATTCTCCATGTGCTCGCATCAATCCCCCCAGTTTTGCTCGCATAGCTTGAAAGCGTAATCTTCAATGGCCTTATTAGGCCGGGATATCTTGCGCCTTAGATTACGATTCCACCGCTGCCCCTTAAGTCTCCGTTCCATTCGTTCATTTGCCTCCCACATGCGGAGAAGACGACTATCCACTAAATCCGAAGCGTTAGCGTCATCGAGATATTTAGTCGTTGCCTTGACGTCGGACTTTAGTTGTGCAACCCACGTGTCGAGGTCGGTTATTTTGCCTTCATTGTCGCCTGTCCTGTTGTCCCGAAATTTGTCCCATTCCACCATCGCCGGCTTTGCACGACGTTTGGGGCCGGGGCCACCCCCAAGTTTAAGCGCGATTATGTAGTGACCACTATTGAAGTTTATGTGCGTGTTGTTCCACTAGGAACTGAGGGTACGCCTAGATAGTGTGAGGTCGAGGTATGTATCGACGCTAACACTGTTCCCAATTCGTGTCGGACAGGTAGGATCTGTATGTATAGTGCACCCTAGGTCTTGAATATCCTCCCACAACTGCCTTCCTTTAGGGAAAGGCGTATAGTATACCCTCGCAGGGTGTCTTCCATTGAAATGTCCTATAATCACTAACTGATGTTCCCCGCTGACTTGCTTTGCTTTTCGGAGCAAAGTCCTGAATCTGGCCTTGAGCTGCCTCTGTGAGTTGTAAATATTGAGGAGGAAGATACTGGCCCTAGGACTGGTTCTCAGGATAATCTCCACAAAAACATTTTCTATCTCTGGCGATGCAAGGTCGTGTTGTACTGCTGCCATATATATTTTAACTAAAGTTGTCACTGCCGCCCGCTCCCCCTTATCGCTGTGGAATACTTGGTATCCCGACAGTTTAGCCGGGCCCCCGGTTTCCTGAAGTGCTAATGCGAAAGGTGCATGTTCTATCGTTTTGAAGAACTGCTGCAGCACCGGCCGTTTCCTTCGGAATCCGCGACAGTTCCACTGCCATATCTTATACTTAGCCGTGCGAGCCATGTTTACTCGCAAGGGTCTGTTCCATGTTCTGCTGCCAGGCGTTGATGCCTAGCAGCTCGTTCCGGAGTACTTGAGACTCCTCAGCTTGTTTTTGCACTGCCCCCACAAGCGTCTGGAGTTGGGAGGTGATTTGATTTAGGGAGGCGGCCATCGAATCTAGCGCCCCCTCAATTCGGGTCACCCTCTCTTCTACTGACTTTTCCTCGGAGAGATCCACGCGTACCTTCCGTTTTACAGGTGGAGGGCTTGCCGTGTCAGTGATCATGCTATCCTCTTTAGCGTTCTGCGTATTGGGCCTGATATTGAGATTAGCGGCTGTGCCAGATCTGGGCTGTCCCTGCGGTTGCAGATTTTGAAATTGACCTCGAAGGGAATCTACTACCCCAATAAGATTTTGTAGCATGCTTCTAAGCTGTCTATTTTCATTTCTTAGTTTTGCCAGTTTCTTCGGGGAGACCATATCTGCGAAACTCACCCCTTGCTGCTCCTGGCTGCCGCTCCACTGCCATGCATCCGCCGAGTCCCGTGAGCTGGAACATTCCACCAGTTCCGTCTTCTTGCCGTCTAGCCGGGGAAAGGATTCGTCTCTGGCCTTGAACTCTCCCCCTTGCTTGCTCTTTGGTATGCTGCGCCGACCCGTCGGGGGTTGGTCTTGGGCTTGCGGCTGTTGATGTTGCTGCTGTTGCTGTTGAGTCAGCTTGTCCCATGCCTTCTTCTTAACGTGATGCGAGGTGCGATGCATTTCCTTGCACTTCTTGTCTCCGAGAATATGGTCTTTCCCACAGAGCATGCACTTTGGCTCACAGCGATGCTCCTGTGGTTGCAGCTCCATGCCGCACCACCTGCATCTTATGTTGTCGGGGTCGGGGCAGACATCTGAACGGTGTCCAAGTCTCCCGCACGATTCACAAACTTCATATTTCTTGCGATAAAGTTGGCACTTCGGAGGCATGCCTCCATAGAAGATCCATCAGGGCACCTCCGATTGCTCGAAGAGTATAAGCACCGTCTTGGAGATTTTTCCAAGCCTGCGGGCTCCAACTACTCGAGGATTGTTGAGGCAATCCAACATGTCGAAGATGTACTCCACGGAGTGGTATAGAGGTATGCCATGTATTACGCCTTTCCCACAATTTTCAGGAGACGCTAAGTAGGCAAATGTGTCGATGCGATTTTCTGCGCATATGATGTGGGTAATTTTTCAATACTATGCCATCTTCTCGTTTTGGCTGGTGCCAACCATAATCGAGTTTTGCTTGTGGTTGAGTACAACGACGTCGTCCTTATTTTTGGAGGGATCGAGTCCTGCCGCCATCTTCACCGCGTCTATCACGGTCACTTCTCCACCCTGTAGCAATTTTGTTAGGCCGCCTCTCGGCCGCAGAATGATTTTGTACGTGCACGGCGGCAAACGCGTACGCAGCGTCTCTATTGATTGGCGTGCTAAGCGTCTGCCTTCCTTCGTCGTAGATGTTCGCTTCGTGTCGCATTTTCCTTCTGTCGGCGCCTCCGCGATCTCGAGTGGTAGCGCCTTCGACTTCCTCACGGTGAACCATGAGCCTAGTATCATATCCTCGGGGCTTATATTCTCTCCGTCAACGATCTCCATGTTTGTCATTTCCTTAGAGTCTGCCCTACTTCCCGCGCCGTGCCCTAGATGTGCGGCGTCGACGTCAGTGACTCTGCCGCAGCGTTCGCCGCGGCAGCTCGGTAATGGCGGCTCTCTAGGGTTAGCTGGTCGACGTGGTCCGTGAAAACGAGAAACCGAAACATCGGCGGGAAACAAAGTTCACTTCCAGAAACAGGTCACTCCGTCCTTGCAGCTTTCTTCGTTCCCTGACGAAGAATCTTGTGGGTAGCTGGTCAATTTCCGCGACAGGTGGCGAACATTCACAGAGCCCATGAAAACTGTGTCCGCACTCGGCGGCCACTCGCAGCGCCCTCCTTAAAAATAAACAATAATTTCAGACGCCTTTTTGCGCACTAATGTCCCTTAAGTGCAGTATTTCTTTGACGTGATTGTTATTGCTACTATATTTTACTGCGTAGCACCGCAAGAAACCGAATGTCATTCCATGCGTCGAATGATATTTCGGACGTGTTGCCAGTCTCGTATGAACATGAATCGGTTGACAGGAAAGAAAAGGAGCGGTGTCCATCAAATGTTTCAAGCTAGAGCTTCACTACGCCAGCTTTTCGAGCCGTGGTTGTTGTGACATTTATTTATTCCTTTGTACAAGAAGATATTCGATCGGGGCCCTATTGGCCCAGGCCCTCACAAATCTAAGTGGAGCTCCTATTCCGGACCCCCATTGGCGTCTAACGCAATCAGCTTCACGGAGGAGGAGGAAAGACTTGTTTTGTTTTTTTTTTTATTCTTGAATGAAGTCCTCTGTCTAGGGCACCATGTGCCGCTTCTATCCTGGTGGAAAGAGCGGACTCAGGAAAAATAGTTTTCTCAGTCCACAGTCCCGTTCGCCATCCGATATTTGCTCGGCTCGCTTGATCAGTCTGTGCTGATTGGTGGTCTCGATGCTGGCCAAGGCTTCTTCAAAGGAGGACGGAGTGGGGCTTTTGATGGGTGGAACGTTGCCGGGTGCTGTTGAACAGGCCCAAACTGCACAGTATAATGTAAATCTGCAATTGTGGCAGCTGGGACATGTTTCTGGTAGCGGGTGGGGAAGAAAAAGTATTTATGATATAAGTTAGCATACGCATGCGTCTAGCGGACGCCGTTACATAGCTTCGGTATAGTGCTCTAGAAGATTGGGCAGTGTGTCGACCGCGCCGCGAAATGTATGGGAGCGGGGGGCCGCTTTTCCGATGACGGAGGCGCCGCAGCGCAGAGGGCGCCACCAGCAACTGGTGTGTCAGCCGTCCGGGCGCCCGCGTATGCGCGCTGTGCAGCAGGGTGGATACCGCGCGCACTGTACGTTCTTGTTTGCTTGTGCGTCGTCTCGGGCTGTTCGCGACAAGATTTTATAACTATGCCGGTTAATGGGGCTCAGTACTGTTAGCAATCACCTAATTTATTTTCCCTTTTGGCCGTCGGCAACACCTCGCGGAAGCAACATGAGAGGAGCTGGGCTCCGAAGAAAACAGCTTGGAGCGGGCGTACAAATTCAGACTCGCACACCACACTTCACTCGCCGTACAGCTTGCTTTAGCATTCCTGAAGCACCTAATTGACGTCCAGAAATGCACTCGTTTTGAAAATAGGGCTGTGTGGAGACAGGATGTATGAAGAAGTCAAACATGCAACATGTGCGTTCGAGCGCTGACTAAAGCTGGCCACAGTAACCCCATTATCAAAACAGTCAAAAATGGTATATTCCGTTGTTTCACGCGCAGACTATGCCAACTACAGTAAGTCACCTGAAGCCACTAGAAAAGTTGGCATTCAGTTCGAATGAATTAAATATGGACTACCCCGCACAGAGGTAGAGACATGAAAAATGAACGACACTACACCAGGTAAACGGCTACTAAATAACTAAACACAGTGGGTCAGGAAAGGTGGAAGAAGTGGGAAGTAAAGGATGCACAGAAAAAAAGAAAAGAAACGTGTCGCATACAAGGGAGGGAGAAAGGAGGAACGCAGCGCCATGAAAAGAGCGACCGCAAATGTGAACAAAGGTTTGGAATTGTCGTGCGGCGCAGCAAACGCACGACGGAGAAGAAAGCAGGCAGCTAAAGACGAAGAAAAATGGAGAAATATGACAGGCAATAAAAAAAAAAGAGAAACAATCGAGCTTAAGAACCAAATGGAGGCCTGGGAATTAAGAAAAAAGCAGTGAACAAAAAGGCTGCAATCGAACGCGTAGATATAAGCGTCAAAATTTAAGTCAACAACTTTGTAAAACTGTAAACTAATATAAGAACAAACCATTTTATTTTATTTCCATAAGTTGGAACATTGTTGTAACGGGTAGCTTTAAGTACCCAGGGATGCGCGCTATACTTAAGACATTTAATCTCAATGCATTATAGTTTGACAATGACTTAATTGTTCCAGAAGATGTTTTCATTCTAGGCAGTTTTTATTCTGCGTGCTCAAGCAACCGGTAATATGTAAGTCACTGACCCCAGAAGATCGCTCTAGTCCTGTTTTGGTGCACATAAAAAAAAAAAAAAAAAAGAATAGCTTTGAAAAAGAAAGACCGATGAAAAATAGAGGACGCAAAGGCTATAGTGTACGCCTAATTCGCTTCCGCTACATGATCCTTCAGCGAAAGAGAGGTTGTGAGGCCGGCACGGTATTTCGCCATGAACAAAAACTGCACCATAGGCTCCAAGCTATAGTCGCAATTTACCCGAAAATTTGGCTCGGGTGTACGATCCTTTTGGACGCCTTTGCACTTCAGATTTTTCAACCTTCATCTAAAATGTGTAGGTTCAAAAATTGTACCTACTTAGAGCACCAGAAAGCTCACACTTGAAGTAATGAAATTTCATGTGTTTTTGTGGGTTCGCTCTTTGCAGAGTAAGCGAACCACGACAAGAGTTCTCAAAGGGAAAATAATTGAATTCCCTTGAAAGTATTCCACGTGTAATATCAACCTTGTTAACAATTATAGCCTGATTAGTTCTGCAAAAGAATAGCCGCGGCAAGTAGCCCGATTATAGCCCGGAAAGCAGTAGTTGGCGAGTATATCCAGTCGATTACTCACATTTCATACCACACACTCGAAGAATAAACACGCATTAGTGTCCGCATCTGAATTCGGCCTTATGTTAATTGCATGTGTATTTGGTGCCCGTCACCGTTTTCGCATTTTTAGTTTTCTTGCGGTGCGCGCCAACAACTGCATCATATCTGCCAATACGACGCGCAATTATAAGTGTTTTCTTTATCTCTGTACCATTCCATGCCAGTAAAGCGTCCGCTCTCAAGTGCCCACTATGAACGTATTCCCCCGTATACGTATGTGACAGGTTTAAGTTTTCATATTTTGTCTGAAGTATTGCCCTAGCTGTACTTGACATTTTTTAAATCTAAACCGCTGGTTCACCCTTAGGTCAGCGGCACGTAAAGAAGTGTCCGCGATATATGTATTTGTTAATCACGAACAGAGAATAAATGCTTGAGTCGCGTATATGTTCCTTATAAGCGGTGATTAGGGCACGTACAGAACACCTATTAAAGAGATATGTTAGAGATTACTGACGATTTAAGATACACGTTGTTATGTATTAATAAGCACAAGCTGCAAAATGTAAGTAGGTGTTCGTGAATAAGGTTCGTAGAAAATAAGCTGTTCCTTAGAGACCTTACGAAGCACAAGCTTTGATTCGCATGTATACTGTTTTACTCCGCGTGTTAATAGCGCTCCTCGGCAGTAGCCTTTATTCCCTTACTGGAAGAACGAATGGAAAACACCACGCATCGTTGAAAACATTAAGTACAAGATCATCTGGACGATTTATGGCTGTCCGCAGGAAGAAATGTTGAGAGTTTGAAATAGTGATTCAAACATCGCGCGCTGCTCCGTAGGACTGCCCAAGCGAGCACGGCGTCTCCAAATTAACGTAACGGAATGGCAGGAATGAGCTTAAGCACTTGTAATAAGTAGCCCTTTTATTAAATATCGCACCATTTGCGTAACGTGTCAAAATAGCTCCAAAGAGAACCGCGCCCCTCCTCTGTACCCACGCTATCCCCGCGGCCGCTACGCGTCGAGCGGCGAACGTGGCACCCCTGTTGCACGTCGCTCCCTCTTGCGGGAGTCGGTTCCTGTCATCGCAAAAGTGGCCCGCTCTCCGGCGCCGGTCGTCACACTGCCCAATATTCTAGAGCACTATAGCTTCGGTCTTGGTGAGTGTTAGATGCGGTGGCCGCAATGTTGTTTTTGTATACGATAATAAACCGTGATGTCGTTTTAAGAATAAAAAAGCCGCGCAGGTACTCTAAATTTCTACTTCGTCCTCCGCTTCAACCGACAGCGCCCGTAACTTTGCTGCTCGGGCAAGCACATGCGCAGTCTCGTTGCCAGGAAGAGAGGCGTGACCATTGGTCCATGCGATGCGAATACACTGGCGACAGTACTCCCGCAGATTGCAGAGATTTTGCATTATTCGTGAAGGCGTGGCATGCAGTTTAGGAATCTGTAATTATTGTATATGATAAAATAGTTTGGTGTTCGTTATGTTTGTCACTATGTTATATAAAAGCGATGACTGCTGCTATGGCGGTCAGTTCTGCCGTCGTACTTGAGGTGATTCTCCGAACAGAGGCCGGAATTCTAACTAAGCCGTTGGTATCTGTGACTGCTAGGCACATAGCGTCTCTACCAGATGGATATTTTGTAGCGTCGACATATAATACATTTTTGTCACGGTTGTAGTGGCGTAGGAGTGCCTGGATTCTTGCTGTCTGACGGCCAGTGTGGAACACGGGGTGTATGCTCTTTGAATCGGCGCTACAATGTATTTAGCTGCCAGTTTGGGCGGGATGGAGTGGTCGGATCTTGGTATTCTAATCGGCGCAGAACGGTCCGGCCCACTCTCTTTTCTCGAAGGCGCGTAAGCTGCCCGATCTTTAGGGCTTCAATTAGCTCTGCCGCCATGTTGTGTAGGCGGAGCTGGAGCAGGCTTTGGGTCGAAGTGTGCGCAGGCAGTCCAATGGCTGCCTTGGCTACCGATGGAAAGAGGATATTCAGGTCATTCAGCTTACTTCGAGTCAGCCGTTGATAGGCTGCATGAAATGCCACATGGCTGATTAACAGAGCCTGTACGATTCGCATCCTGTCCCGTTCCTTGAGCCCCTCGCTTCTGTTGGAAATACGCCAGATTAAGTGCGCCACTTGCACAAATTGCCTTTGTAGCAGCAGTATAGCAAATGTCGCTCGGCCTTTAGACTGGAGGGGCAGTTCAAGCACCATTAATATGTCCACTCTAGGCATGAAAGTTCCTTAGAATGTGAGGTCTATGTTGAGTTTGAGTACTGCAGTGCTCGACCGTACCCGAATAATAAGTAGCTGCGACTTCTTAGACACGCATGTCAGCACGCTTTCAGTAGCGCCGTGCTGTGATTTCTATGGCTTCATGGAGGTTATCTTCTTGTGCCCGTCCGAGCCTTGTGTCATCCATAATGTGATGTCATCGGCGTAAATGGCATGGCACACATCAGGAATTCTAGAACAGTGGAAGAAGTCCTGCCATTTCTACGTTCAACAATGTAGCCGACAGCACGGAGCCGTGCGGAGTGCCTCAATCTGTAGGATATATCTATACAGATCGCATATCTCCGATGCCCAGGGTTGCGGTTCGATCCGGCGGGAAAGCCTCACACATATTTATTAGTGTGCTCGCCACAATGTGGCCTCGCTAGGCATGTCAAGGTAGCATCATGCGATACTTGATCAAATGCTCTTTCAGGTCTAATGCCAGCAAAGACCAGGTCTGAATTTTTCCAGTTTGATCAATCACTTCCTCTTTGAGTTAAAGACTCTTGTCTTGGTCGAGAGGTACGGGCGAAACCCAAACATGTAGTCAGTGAAGAATATCCCAGTTCCAAGTGTGGGTGAAACCTAGTGAGCACGACATCATCCGCTGCTCGGCAACCAAGGTCTTGAGGGCATCAACCTCAGAATCTCGTTCCCGTAAAGTGACGAAAAAGACCTCGGAACGACCGCGCTCAGCAATCGCAACAGCGACGAACCTCGGGCTCAGACAAAAATACTGTTCACGATTAGGCGAGGAGAAAAGCGAATAAATCAAATCACTCCAAGAAATCAAAACGGGGACACCTGCCGGTTAGTGGTCCTGACAGATACTACACATTTTCTTTCTTAAAAACGAATTTACAATGGAGGTGAAAGCTTCTCTACAATAGGTTTAGCATGCTCATCTTCGTTGTTGTTCTGGCTGTAGGAAGAACGAAAAGAAAATGGCTCTGTAGCTGAGCCACCTCCGCTGCCTAGAGCGGACTGAAGAAAGTAAAGAAAGAAAAATAAGAGGGAGAGAAATACTCGCGCAGCAATAGCTGTCGTCCGCCGCTTAAGTGGTGTCGGGTGCAATGACGGCCGACAACAGATAAAAATTCGGTGTCTGCATAGCCCCCGCCGCAAGCGGCTATGACCACTGTCCCAGCCCCGTAGTGCCAGAAACAGCCACCCTTCGCCACCTCCCTCCGCTAGTCTTCTTGTGATGTTAGGACTGCTGTGCCGGAGTACCCGGGTTCGAACCCGACCTCGGCGGCTGCGTTTCGATGGAGGCGACCCGAAGAGGCGACCATGTGCTGTGCGATGTTAGCGCACATTAAAGATACCCAGGTGGTCGAAATTACTCCGTAGCCCTTAACTAGAGCTCCTCTTTCTCGCTTTCCACTTTCACTTCCACCTTCCTCCCTTCCCCTACGGCGCGCTTGAGGTGTCTACATAAAACAAGTGAGACAGTTACCACGCCTTTCACTTCCTCTAAGTCAATCAATTTTTGCCCTTCAAGTGATATTGACCTAATTAGTGTGAATCCACAATTTCGTGTTTCTCACCAATGTTTATACTACGCATTCCATTCCCCCAAACGCAACTTGTGCCCCGCCTTGGTGTTGCAGTCGTGAGACGCCCGACTACTGTGCCGGACTACCCGCGTTCGATCCCGACCTCCCACGGCTGCGTTTCGATGGAGGCGACGCAGAGAGGGGCCGTGCTCTGTGCGATATCAGCGCACGTTAATGATCCCCAGGTGGTCGACATTACTCCGTATCCGTACCCTACGGCTCCTATTTTTTTCTTTCTACTTTCGTTCCCACTTTCCTCCCTTCCTGTGCGGAAGGGAGGAAGGAATAGAAATCTACGCAAGCGTATAGCGCAATTCGAGCGCCGTATCGAAAGGAAAAGCAATGGGGCCAAATCTGTGATAATATGAACGGGCAGCTTGGAAACAGACCAGCTCACAAAAAGAACTCACCAATACCACTGTACGGACGCTGAGCGACTTGCCGGACTGCGAACACACTGCCTGAACATACCCCATACCATATACCCCAACATACAGACCCGCGTATGAGGGTCTCCCCACGACACCCTGGATGCCGACATACAGATGCCGAGGTCTGGTTTGGTCTCCGTCTGCTGCGTACCACTACCGCGGCAGGACCTGACGGAGTGTCAAACAAAACGCTCAGCAACCTAGACCACACGTATGTCGCGGCCATGACGGAACTAATGAACACCTACTGGAGGGAGGGCGAGATCCCTCAGGAACGGAGGCACATGCGAGTCACCTTCATACCAAAAAGGCAAGAAGCTCGATCGGGAATCTACGGCCCGCCTCCCTCACGTCTTGCATCGGAAAGCTAATGAAGATGTCATCCTTAATCGACTGCAAAATTACGCGGAAGACCGCGACTTACTTCCTCCAACAATGATTGGCTTTAGGGCAAACTTGTCCACGCAGGACGTGATGCTACAGCTTAAGAAGGATGTGCTGGAATCTCCATGTGGAACTAGGACGAAGGCGGTTCTCGGGTTAGACCTGAAAAAAGCTTCGCACAACGTCTCGCACGAGGCAATCCTCACGAATTTCTCTAAATTGAACCCTGGTGAACGGATATTTCATTATGTCGGATAATTCCTATCCGAGCGAAATCGGAACTGCTGATTTTCAGGGCCAAGCCACGCGGAAGACATGTAAACAAGACCCCCCCCCCGATAGCCCTGAATATGCGTGTGAGAGGCCAAACGGTCAGGGAGGTTCAAACCTTGCGCATACATAGCATGTACATAGAGAACAATTGAAAAAAACACCGAAACAATCAACGGTGAATCAGACTGTACTACTCATCAGACGAATCGCCAATAAAAGAAAAGGAACGAAAGAAAACGATCTCTGTCAATTAGTCCAGGCTTTCGTACTGAATAGGATCGTCTACTCCCTCCCCTACCTCCAACTGCAATTCGCGGAGAGCATGAAGGTCGAGAGCCTAATCCGACAGGCCTACAAGGCTGCCCTTGGGCTCCCGCACTGCAGGTCTACGAAAAGGTTGCTGGCCCTTGGGGTTCACAACATGCTATCGGAGCTGTGCGAGGACCCCCTCGTCTCCCAGCTCGGATGACTCACTCGCACGAACGCGCGAAGGTCTATCCTGTACAGACTACACATGTGCGAGCAACTTCCAGAGAAGGGCGCGAAAACACAGTTACCTACACACATTAGGACAGCTCTATTCATTAAACCCTTGCCAAGAAGATGCACCCCGCGCACCACGAAGGCCCACGCATGGCGAGGGCTCGCGAACTACATGCCAAGTACGGCAGACACGTCAATGCAGCAAAGGCGTGCGCGGCGGAATATCGGCACACCCAGATACAAGCATTCGCACTGGCCGCTGTGAATGGGAACGGCTCCCCGTTGGCGGCCGCGGCCGAGACGGCGGAGGAAGCGGCCATAGCCTTAGCTATTGCAAGCACGTCCGCAGTGATCCTAAAACTGCCATTCGCTATTTTACGAGGGGCCGCATCACGTCTACCTTCATCCGCATCCTCCAAAGCACATCCGAAACGATTAGGGAAATTGAACTAATATAATCTGGGTCCCGGCCGACTCGCATACTCCGTTGAGGAAGGCGGCTCACGCGCTAGCCCGAGGTTTCGTCGACCGGGCAGTGAGCGCGCCCTCCGACCCAACTTTCACGAATGAAGGGTTAATTTCTTTTCATGACATTACCAATCACCGCACGTTGGAAAGGCGCACATATCCGCCGCTTGCGGCGGGGGCTATCCTGCCACTGAATTTTTATCTGTTGTACGTCGTCATTGCACCCGCCACCGCTTCGGTGATCGACGACGGCTGTTGTTGCGGCGCGCGTCTTTTTCTCCGTCTTCCTTTTCTTTATTCTCTATTTACTCTTCTGTCTGCACGAGGCAGCGGAGGTGGCTCAGCTACAGAGCCACTAGCAGGCCCGTGCAGTTTCTTTTCCTTCTTCCGACAGCCACAACAACAACAACAACGCGCTCCCTCCTAAATTCAGCTTTAGTGAACTAGAAGAACTTCAGCGGTGCTTGCATTGATGTACCGAGGCCAGTACAACCCAAACTGCAGTAAATGAATGCGGCTAAAGAGCGACCCGGGGTGGTGCAGTGGTAAGACGCCCGACTACTGTGCCGGAGTTCCCGGGTTCGAACCCGACCGCGGCGGCTGCGTTTCGATGGAGGCGAAACGAAGAGGCGTCGTGTGCTGTGCGATGTCAGTGCACGTTAAAGATCCCCAGGTGGTCGAAATTACTCCGTAGCCCTCCACTACGGCTCCTCTTTCTCTCTTTCCACTTTCATTCCCACCTTCCTCCCTTTCCTTACGGCGCGGGGTTCGGGTGTCCATAGAGCAAGTGTGACAGTTACTGCGCCTTTCCCTTCCTGTGAACCAATTTAATTTATTTAAAGAGCGACATACGGTCACATTCTCTGGAACTGTGCAAATGGTCCAAATGCGGTGGAATTAATACAGCTCCCTTCTCCCGAGCAGAGGGAAGCCGTGCTGGTCAGCTTGGACCTGAAGATTGAACTACGGGCCATCGAGTGGGCTATTGAGGTCGCCGCCAGCCATGGACTAGCCATCTTGTACGTCTCTCCTTAGACCTGCTTGAGCAACGAAATATGTTGCAATCCAAATCAGCAGCCTTGAACACTTCTTATTTTTATTACTTTTTCTTGTTTAAAAAAACCTTCTCATTTTCTTTTGTGGATACCGAACCCGCACCAAAGGAAAGGAAGATGGTACTGAAAGCAGAAGGAAAGAAGTGCCTTCACAGCTTTCTCTCTATCGCTAGGCTCAAGGCATGGTAAAACCCTCACAATTTTTCTTTTGACACCGGACTAGCACCAAAGGAAAGGCAGGTGGTATTCAAAGGAGAAAGAGAGAAGGAAGTCCCATTGTTTTGAAACATTCTCCCGTTATTTAGACAAATTCTGGATCAATGATGTAGGCTAACATCGTATAGCATACGGACGGACTACGCTCCGCTTCGCCTGCAATGGAATGCAACCGTCACTGTTAATAAGTATTAATATTCATTGGTTCAAAGGAAAGCAAATCAGCAGTGTCTGTCACATTTGTACCGTGAACACCTGAACCGCACCGTAAGGGGGCAAACATGGGAATGACCCCACAGCGGTGGTGCAGTGGTAAGAAGCCCGACTACTGTGCCGGAGTACCCGGGTTCTATACCGACCGCGGCGGATGCCTTTCTATGGAGGCGAAACAAAGAGGCGTCCGTGTGCTATGCGACATCGGCGCGCATTAAAGATTCCTCCGCAGTCCGCCACTACGGCTCCTCTTTCTCTCTTCCCACTTTCACTCCCACCTTCCTCCCTTCCCATATGGCGCAGTTCTGGTGTCCACAGAAACAAGTGCGACAGATACTGCGACTTTCCGTTCCTGTCATCTAAATATTATTATTATTAAGCCGAATGAGAGAAAAGGGGGCCAATAGTAGAGGGCTTCGGAGTAATTTCCTCCACCTGGGGAACTTTAACGTGCACTGACATCGCACTGCACACGCACACTTCTTCGTTTCGCATTCATTAAACACACGGCATTTTTGAGTTCAAACAGGGTACTCTAAAGTGCTTGTCAATAAGTTTAGCCAGTGAACCGTCGTGCGGCAAGTTTCTCAATGCCAAAAATTCTAAGTTGCATTGGCATTAACCCTTTATATCCCACAGGTGTCTCACGAGGTGAACATTGCTGAAATCTATATTTTTAAAGAGTTCATGTTCATGGAAAGACACGTGAAAAAAGTTAAAACGATTCCTCTTCATTTTATAGGAAATTTTATTATGCCACAAACGTTGCAGCTAGAAGTGGGGGGTAGAAATTCCCCGAAAATTTAAGATGCATGAAATTTCTCAAAGCAGTTGATTTTTTCTGCATCAACGCACAAATACACAGAACACTTTTTGCAAAAGAACCTTGTGCGCCTGGTGCATGAGCTTAACTTGCACATGGGGGCGTTTTTTTGCGCCACTTTCACTGGCCAACGGCCAACATTGTCGTGCCGCACAGAATGTTCAACATGATGGGCTCTTTTTGAAACAACTCTAGCTGCTGAGCCTGATGCCTTCAATGAACTAGTTGGTGACACAACAGTCGCAGGCACAGGATCATCACCATCCCGGTTCAATCCGGGCATGCCCTCGAGTGAGCGCATCAATCCCAAGTGCCACCCGGAACTTGAAGTCACCCAGCTGCATATCTGCCGATTTCGCTTCGCGGTAAAGCAGAAAAGCGTTCACAACCGCAAGATCGATAAGGTGAAAGCATATCCTTTTGTACCACTTCTTTGTTTTCAAGTCATTTCTGTAAAATGACAGAATCATATCTGCTTTGTCTACTCCACCCATGCTCTGGTTGTACACTCTAATGATGTTGGGCCTCTGCACATCCACATAAGTCTTGGTTTTTCTGTCGTAGCGCCTGCATGTATCAAAAGGTTCAATGCTGTGGATGTTTGATGCAGCTGTCACTGTGCCGTTGTCGTTCCAGGCACAGATGACAATTCCTGTGCTCTTTTCTGAGCGGAAGTCGAGTGATCCTCTCTCGGCTTTTTTCACTTCTCTGTCAGTTTTCAGAGGGCAGTTCCCACATCTTGTTTTTCTGATGGTGGCAGTCGCTGCAAGTCCTCTCATTTTCATTTCATTTAAAAGCTCGATGGAAGCGAAGAAGTTGTCGAAAAATACTTCTGTTCCCGGAGGGCAATCATGAGTGAGTCGCAAAACGACCTTCCAGCTTTCGCCTACGTCTTCCGGGGTGTTCGGGGGGTCTTCGATTAGGTTGTCACCATACATGTGAAGCCGATATACGTATCCAGACCGGCCTGCCAGGGCCCAAGCTTTGTAGCCCCTTTTCTTAGGCTTACTCTTCATATTGCCAGGGGGCGCTCAGAGTGAAAGACGACGTTGAAGTGAATCGGCTCCGGACTCGCAGGACGTATCTAAACCTTGGACCGTGTGATTCTACCTGTACCGGCTCTGTTAATCTAGCCCCAGTAGCCAACACCGTGACAAATCTGGTGGAGGTCAGGTCTGATGTCCCGTACCCCTACGCTAAGCAGGAGTGCTGGTCATATATTTGAGGAAACGCCCGTTCACCGCACTAGCCGCAGGCAACGAGGCCTACCACCTGAGTTTTCCCCCTCGGGCATGACTACCAGTAGCCACGACGTCGTCGCAATGCCTGGCGCGACCCCCACCTACGTGACGTTGCAAAACCCCCGCGTCCCAAAGACCTTTCACGGGGACACCTATGAAGACGTCGACGACTGGTTACAGCACTACGAAAGGGTAGCTACATTCAACCTCTGGGATGACGCCGCACGGCTTCGAAATGTATATTTCAGCCTCGAGGATGGCGCTCGGACGTGGTTCGAGAACCATGAAGAGCAGCTGTCGTCTTGGAGTGAGTTCAAACGTCATCTTGCGGCAACTTACGGAAGCTCAGATCGCCGCGAACGGGCCGAACGCGCTCTTCACACTCGGATCCAAATGCCTAACGAAACTGTAGCGGCGTATATCGAAGACATGACGCGCCTGTTTAAGCGTGCGGATCCTACGGTGTCCGAGGACAAAAAGCTGCGCTACCTCATGCGTGGCGTCAAAGAGCAGCTTTTCGCTGGCCTGGTGCGCAGCCCGCCGAAAACTGTTGCAGAATTCTTTGCTGAAACATCCACTATAGAGAAAGTGCTTCAGCAGCGAGCTTCGGCACGGGATCCCACCATCCACGCCGCCTCCGTCGCTGCTGAGTCCCCATCACATAGCATGGACACATCGGCGCTACGGGAGCTCATACGTTCCGTTGTGCGCGACGAACTCCGACTGATGTATGGCACACCTCAACCAGCTCCTTCCTCCATCGCCAGCGTTGTCCGAGACGAGGTGCAGCAAGCGCTCCGGCCTCCATTTCCAATCGGTGAACCTGGCCCTACTCCTCCTCTTACACCACCAGAGTGTCACCGCCCTACATACTCCCAGGTGCTGCAATACTCTCCGCCCTCGTCGCCGTCCCTGATTCCTCCGAACGTAGCTGGGCCGAAAACAGCAGCCCCCGTGATCCAGTACGTCACAGATTCTCGACCGCATACACGGAAAGCAGACGAGTGGCGTACCCCCGACCGACGGCCGCTATGCGTTCACTGCGGCGAACCGGGTCATGTCTATCGGCGCTGTCCCTACCGTCGACTAGGTCTCGAAGGGTTTTCCGCTGATTCTCCGCGGCCTCGCTACGGCGAACGGCCTCGAGCCGTTGAAGATTTCGTCAATGATCAGCGCCGGATCGTTCCGTCTCGTCTGCGACCATCTAGATCACCGTCACCCAGGTCTCGCCCGTCGCCATCTGCTACGAGTTCCTCATGGGCAGCGCAGGGCCGCTCGCCCAGTCCCCAGAGGGAAAACTGAAACCAGCGACCTTCGGGGGTAGGCTCGCTGGACATCGCGGCGCGGGAGACCCCCCATTGATGCGGACACGGAAAGACTACGCATCGACATTGGAAAAGTCCGCAGTTACCGATCATACCGCCACCTCGACGCCACCACGACGCACCTGCAACCACGACGAATTGCCGGTGGAACCGACGACGAAACGACGAACCCGCAACGACGACGAATTGCCGGTGGAACAAACGACACAACCACGCACCCGCAACGACGACGAATTGCCGGTGGAACAAACGACGCAACCACGCACCCGCAACGACGACGAATTGCCGGTGGGACACATGACGCAACAAGGCACCCGCAACGACGACGAACTGCCGATGGAACGGACGCTGCAACAACGCACCTGCAACGACGACGAATTGCAGGTGAAGCAGACCGCGTACACCAACGCAGAGCACTCAAAGACTCAGAAGCCTGACATTCGCGAGCAGATTTTGTTGGACATACCCGTAGTACTGGATGGTCGCCATGTTCGGGCTCTGTTGGATACTGGCGCTGATTATTCTATTTTGAGCAGCCAGTTTGCCGCAGTTCTCAAGAAGGTTTTGACTCCGTGGGCTGGCACAAACGTTCGCACCGCGGGTGGTCATCTGATTACTCCTCTGGGCATGTGCAAGGCCAGAGTTCAAATTCAAGAATCAACATTTGTGGTAAGCTGCCTTGTTCTGAAAAGCTGTTCGCGTGACCTGATTCTGGGCGTAGATTTCCTTCGTGAATATGGCGCAATTATTGACCTCCGGAATTCTAAGGTCTCGTTTTCTACTGAGAAAGCAGTGGCCCTCAGCGGTGCAAAGCGACCACTCAATGTGCTTCGAGTTTATGAGGACAGTGTCACTCTGCCACCCCGAACCAGCACCTTCGTTAATGTCAAATGCAATGCCCTTAGTGATGGTGACGCAATAGCCGAAACTAACGTATCGTTACTGTTGACACAAGGAGTCTGCGTAGCCCGCAGTTTGATACATCTTCACCGTGGTCAGTCCAAGGTACTTGTTACAAATTTTTCGCACGAGTATCGGCACCTTTTTCGTGACACTTCCGTAGCTTTCGCCGAACGCATATCTGATGTCTCCGAGTGCTTGTCCGCAGAAACCGTGCCACCGCCCACATCCCTCGACAATCTCGATGTCAGCTCAGAGCTATCGGTCAGCCAGCGCGACCAGCTGTTTTCATTGTTACTCGAATTCAAAGAGTGTTTTGCATCGTCGTCAAAAGTGAATCAAACTCCCATCGCCAAGCACCACATCGTGACGTTCGATAATGTGCGCCCAATCCGCCAGCACCCCTACCGCGTCTCTTCGACCGAGCGCGAAGTTATTAGGTCACAAGTTAAGGAAATGCTCAAAGATGAGGTTATCCAGCCTTCCAATAGCCCGTGGTCCTCCCCGGTCATTCTAGTTAAAAAGAAAGACGGCACGTTACGTTTTTGCGTCGATTACCGCAAACTGAACGCCGTAACCAAGATGGATGTCTACCCCTTGCCGCGGATTGACGACTCTCTCGACCGCCTTCGGCGTGCAAAGTATTTTTCGTCCATCGAACTAAAAAGTGGCTACTGGCAGATTGAGGTCGATGAGCGAGATCGTGAGAAGACGGCCTTCGTCACACCCGACGGCCTTTACGAATTTAAAGTTCTACCTTTCGGCCTGTGTTCCGCGCCGGCCACATTTCAGCGGATGATGGACACTGTCCTCGCCGGCCTTAAATGGCAGAGTTGTCTAGTCTACCTAGATGACGTGGTGGTCTTCACAGAATCATTTGCACAACATCTTCAACGCCTGCGGTCAGTACTCGAAGCCCTTCGATCCGCTAACTTGACACTTAAGCCACAGAAATGCCACTTTGGCTATCGAGAGCTTAAATTTCTCGGCCATGTCGTCAGCGCCGCCGGCGTGAAGCCCGACCCTGACAAGATTGCTGCTGTTGCGGAATTTCCGATTCCACGTGACAAGAAAGCTGTTCGCCGATTTCTCGGCTTGTGCAGTTACTACCTGCGTTTTATCGATAACTTCACTGATTTCGCTGAACCGCTGACTCAGCTCACCCGGGAAGACACCCCTTTTGTTTGGACGCACGAACAAGAAGCTGCTTTTGCCGAGCTGCGTCTCCGTCTCCAATCGCCGCCTGTTCTAGCCCATTTCGATGAGCAGGGGGAGACAGAAATACACACCGACGCCAGTAACATTGGCCTTGGGGCGGTTCTCGTGCAACGTCAAGAGGGTGTTGAACGAGTCATCGCATATGCCAGCCGTACTTTATCCCGCGCCTAGACGAACTATTCAACTACTGAAAAGGAATGCCTCGCCATTATTTGGGCTGCTGCGAAATTTCGCCCCTATTTAATGGTCGCCCATTTAAAGTTGTCACTGACCACCATTCTTTGTGTTGGCAGGCCAACCAGCGTGACCCATGCGGCCGCCTGGCGCGATGGAGCCTTCGCCTACAGGAGTTCGATCTCACTATTGTTTATAAGTCCGGACATAAGCATGAAGATGCTGACACGCTCTCCCGCGCGCCTGTCGAGCTCGCTCCACCAGACACGGATGACGCGGACAGTTTCCTCGGAGCTGTTGATGCTTCAGATATGTCACATCAGCAGCGTGCAGATCCAGATTTACGAGCACTGATTGATTATTTAGAAGGTCAGCCAGCCACCATACCTAAGTGCTTTTCTCGGAGCCTCTCAACTTTCTGCCTGAGAGGTGGTGTGCTTTATAAGCAGAACTCTAGATCCGAGTCAAGAACCTACCTTCTCGTGGTACCCACAGCTCTGAGAGAGGAAATCCTTTCCGCGTACCACGATGAATCAACATCTGGCCACTTGGGCTATTCTCGCACACTTGCTAGGATACGACAGACATTCTACTGGCCCAACCTTGCCACTGTTGTTAAGCGCTATGTCAAGAGCTGTCGGCAATGTCAGCGTCGGAAGGTTCCGCAATCAAAGCCTGCGGGCATCCTCATGCCCATAATACCACCACGAACACCATTTGATCAAGTCGGCATGGACCTTCTCGGTCCTTTCCCTCGGTCCTCTGGTGGCAACCGTTGGATAATCATCGCCACAGACTATCTGACTCGCTATGCCGAGACCAGGGCGTTACCTAGTGGTACAGCGTCTGAAGTTGCCCATTTCTTTGTACACCAGATCATACTACGGCACGGTGCTCCTACCTGTATTATTACTGATAGAGGGACTGCCTTTACTTCAAAAATGATGGCCGAAGTCTTTCATCTCAGTGGTACGGCGCATCGAAAAGCTACTGCTTACCATCCGCAGACCAATGGGCTGACGGAAAGGCTTAATAAGACCATCGCGGATATACTGGCGATGTACGTCGACGCCCAGCACAAGACTTGGGATGCGATCGTACCATATGTGACGTTCGCATACAATACGGCAGTCCAAGAGACTACACGTTTCACGCCGTTTCGCCTCGTTTATGGCAGGGAGGTTCGGACGATGCTGGACGCAATGCTCCCTTACCAAACAGATACCGAACTTTGTTCTGACGCCGAGCAGTTTGCCCAAGATGCTGAGCAAGCACGCCAACTAGCACGCGTCCACATCACCCAGCAACAGGACAAGGATTCACGCCGGTACAACCTCCGCCACAGACGAGCTTCCTACAACACCGGGGACCAGGTGTGGGTGTGGACTCCTGTTCGACGCCGCGGCCTTTCAGACAAGCTAATTTGCCGCTACTTCGGACCGTATAAAATCGTGCGACGCATCAGTAACGTCAATTACGAGGTGCTCCCGGATGGATCAGAGCACACAGGCCGTCAGCTACCTCGTCCAGAGACAGTTCATGTCTTGCGACTGAAGCCGTACTTTGCACGGTGACTGACAAACTACATCTACAAACTTTTTTTTGAGGGGGGGGAGGTTGCTTTTGTACGCTTGTGTGCACGTGTAACTGTGTGCGTTACGCTTAAGGAGGGAGGAATACCAGGGGGCGCTCAGAGTGAAAGACGACGTTGAAGTGAATCGGCTCCGGACTCGCAGGACGTATCTGAACCTTGGACCGTGTGATTCTACCTGTACCGGCTCTGTTAATCTGGCCCCAGTAGCCAACACCGTGACAATATAAACCTTCAGAGAATGTCTGCCCTTGAAAGGGATAATCATTTCATCTACAGCAACGCAAGTTTCAAGTTTGGCAGCTTGTGAAAATGTGTTATTTAGGCTCGTAAGCACATGTCGCACCTTATGGAGACAGTCATAGCCTTCTTCTCCTTTTTCCCGCGCTTCATCATTGTTCCCTGCATGAAATAGGGACATGATTTCGTCGAACCTGTTTCTTGTCATGCAGTCGGCGATATCTGCTTGACGAGTGTTTGGTGACCACTACATCCTTCTAAAAGGAAGGTCAACAACAGACATGTAAAGGACAGTGCCAATAAACTTGCGCATCTAAAGGACTGACACCGGAAGGATTCGCGTGCGATTTTCTTGGGTCCTGAATCTGTTCGTTTCGAAAGTGAGGAACTCAATGAGGTCTGAGTCAACGAGTTTCAGGAACATGCTCAAGGGGCTCTTCACTCTTTCTAAACTGTCCGCAGGCTTCAAAACACTTTCTTTCTCTCCCCGATTGATATTGATGTCCTTTTTCACCCAGTGCCAAATTTTCGTTTGCTTCTTCTTTTTGGTTGATGTGACCTGCACTTCTTCTTCACTGTCTGAAGAGCTTTCGCTGACATTCTGCATTGTTCTCTCCTGCGGCGTGTATTCTTCATCGCAATCCGACCCCTCCAAGTTTTCGTCCTCACTTCCTCTAGGGTATTCGAAAAGAATTGCTTGAATTTCTTTGTCAGTCAAGCGCTGCCTGCATATAAAAAAACGTTCTTCAAAATCAATACACCAACACAAGTCATTGCTAGACAACGAGTATGAAGGTTCACTTGATGGAAATTAAATTTGATGCCGCAAATACTCTGACATAAGCGCTCAAGGAAATCATACTCGTTCATGCATTTCTCTGGAAGGACGGACCCCAGCTTCCTGGCTGCCACAAATGTGTATGTAAGCTGAACGAAGTGAAATGCTCTACAAGGAGCAGTCGTAGCAACATGAAACTGCGTAAGTATATTCGCTAGACTTCCGCAAAACTGCTGTCGGTGTTTTCAATAATAAATTATCAGAGTTCAGGTTACCACAACAGAAAAATAACGCACACTTACCACCTTGGCTGGCTGCACGTGGAGTCCAAGTTTTCGACGCTCAAAATGCTGCTGTGCGGTACCCGTGGCGCCATCTACTGACAGTGAGTGCAAACACCAGCTGCCACGTTCGTGGCAGCTAGGAACACAGGGTTCCTAGAGCATATTTTCTACCTCGAAAAAATTAAAATAACACTGCCACGTTTGTGGCGCCTGGGATACAAAGGGTTAACTGCGAGGAGCCGAAGGCCTCTCAGCAGAGGTCCTAAGCCCTCAATCCCAAGCGACGACGCTATGGTTGGCCCGCGTTCGGCCCTTGCTAATAGGGCCAACTAAAACTCATCGGGCCGAGCTTGGCCGCCCAGCTCGGCCCGAGGTCTGGGATTGTCAATGGCCATAAAACGACGCCCAATCGTCGGCAATCGAACTCGGACCAAGAATTATAGCCGACTTCGCCAGCCTACTGCCGCGGTCGGCCAATGCAGAGACTATGGTTTTGCCCATGCATAGACCATGGTTCTGGAACCCTAATAAATTGTTAACAATAAATTGGCGAATGTGGCTAGAGAAAAGCACGCATGTCGAATGAATCATGAGTATGCATGTGCATTACGCAAAGGGAATGTTTTGTACCGGATACCGTTACCTTGCGGTCGGAGTTATGAGGGCCAAACTAGAGGGTGTTCAAATCTACAATTACGGGATTACGATAAGTGGGTAGATATAGGTGAAAGCATTATCTTCGCTGTGCGTTATTCGGAATGCGATGGTTGCTTTCAGCTACGCGCATTTTCCCTGTTCATTATATGCAAATCAACCGGTAAATAATTTAGACTAGACACACTTTGCGACTAGGGGATGAATGTGTTAGAAAGCAGTCCATCGCTTTAGCATGCATTCAGTTGGGTTATCTAGATCAGGGAACTGCTTTGGAAATTTAATGACTCATGTTTTGCTGTCTGGTTATGGATGATTAGTGGTTTGCGGTGTCATTTGGCTTCGGTAAATATTTAATCTTTTCTTCAATTAATTTTAGTTGCAAGGAAGCGCCTGTCTAGATTACTTTCACGTCCTTGTTTTTATACCGTGCTACTTTCAAGATCACATTATAACAGCGAGCTCGAGTCGCCACCCTTTGCAAATAACCTTAATTCACTATTTGCAAAAACAAATTGCCTGTGCGGCGCAAAGTTCCTGCCATTAATATGTGACCGACTTCCATCAGCTGTTTGTAAAGGTTTTTTTTGTAGCCATTGGCTCTAGCTGGCGTGCACAGCAGGTATAATGCAACTACTGTTCTAGCTGCGTGAGAACGTCATATACATGGGGAGATTTTCAACTTTCACCGGCAGCGCCGGTGGTTAGGCCAAAGATAGCCTGATCGTCAGCACGTCCATGAAGACAACAGACCCCGCAGTAACCGAAGGAGCGGCCGCGGCCCTTGCACTCGCACAGTTGAGCGTGCACACCTTGGTCACCGACTGAAAGACAGCCTTCGGAAGCTTCCGGAGGGGGGTAATCTCCTCCGGGACCCGAGCCATTCTATCCAAGTGCAAGCCTCCAGGAAGAGCCATAGAGCCTCCAGTTCACTCTCAGGTAGCAGGCAACACTATCACCGACTACAATGGCCGAGAAATGTCAATCCGGGCGAGCACGAGCCGGAAGCGCTACCTACCCGGTTACGAGCTTTCCTGACATTACCCAGATGTACCGAGAGGAAAGGTGCAGACTGCCAGACCGCACGCCAGTCACCAGGCAACAAAAGACGATCTTGCGTCGAGCGCAAGCGGGATCACCTGCGGATCCCGTAGTGGTGATTCGCATGTACCCTGCGGAACAAAATATGCTCTGTCCTTTTTACAGAAGAGAAAAGGGCACCCTGCCGCACGTTTTGGCAGAATGCACAGAACTCAAGACCCTCCTTTCTTCCCTTCCCGACAGTACCCCCAATCCCCAACCCCTTGAGCATTGAGAAACCTTGTCATCCAGTCCCGCCTTCTCGATTCAGCTCGCACTGAAGAACAGGGACTGGGAGCTTCTGGGAACACATGGGTCCCGCTACTATGAACAACCTCGTTAAGCGCCTGCGTGCACCACCTAATTATTTCAGTCCCATTAACATTTGATTCATCATCATAACCTTTCACATATTTCACTTATAGATACTATGAGAATAACGCTACTGCCGTTTTTCTAGAAAATGGGCACTGCGTACGTAAAAGAGTTACATGCGCGGCTATAATAAAGTACTCCACTTTTTATTATTTCAGGTCGACAAGTACAGCTATACCAAAAAGTGAAGCTGGGTGATTCCATGTAAGATCGAACAAAGGATGGCAGGTCGACCTTCTAGGTTTAGTTCAAAATTTTATATAATGTTTCTTGATAAAAGGAAACAAGTCATCTGCAATTAGTTTTGTTGCGAAAATGTTTTCGACAAACGGGGAATTAATATTTATGAAGAGGTGGGGTGCCGCGCTTCTCTTCTCTGCTGTTCTGGCCAACTTTGGTTATCAATTACAAAAAGTATGATAAAGTGAGGCAGCTGAACATTTTTTGCCTATATATATACCATATTTGTGTTTGCATTGAGTTCCTTTTGTCTTTTCTAGATAGTGCAGATGATTTTATAAAATATCTCAAACTTGGCCCAGGCAACGAAATTTTGCCTGTTTTGCAGTCCTTTACCTTAATAAAGATATGCCACAAAGGGAAAATAATTCCGTAATATGTTCTCAGCATATTCACCTACCAAACTGCCAGAGCTTATATTTATATAATGTTTCAATATAGGGATACAATCACGCTAATTTCATTACACTAGCGAATAATGAACATTTCTGGACATTAAAAAAAAAACATTTTTCTTACTTTTTAAAACTTTGCCTACCTAATCTCCTCTATTTCCGCTTTCAAAATTATTAAATATATTACATAATGTTGTTACATTAGTAATTACGGCCACTTCAATAAGGTACTTGCGCAAGGCTCAGCGCACAAGGCAGGTATGAAGAATCTACGACATTTGTGAATCGAGTATGGTTGTTCAGTTTTGGCACAATACAGTATCTAGTCATTCATGTCTCGACGTTGCGAATTACCTGTCAGACACCGCAGTGAATGTTTCGCAATAGATTTTGTACGCGTGGAGGTCCTAATGCGCTGTTGCGTTGGGCAGAACACAAACTATTTTCGCATTTCAGATTCATCAAAATGATGCTTACGCAAAAGGACGATAAAGTTCAATGAGATTGCAACGTGTTCCAGTTAATGTTCAGTGAAATGAAAAAGAAATATGTGATTGTCATGGAGAACTGCCCGAGTAAAGCAATGTTTCTGGCTGCAATCATTGATTTGACTTATTTAGTGGCGCACATTGCCTTCATTGCTGCACACGCTGTTTCTCCCATGCAATGCCGGCCATGCACTCCACACACAATTCAGGAGACGCTGTCATTTACCTAGATAGCTGCCACGCATGCCAAGGCTAAATGCCTTGGGCGCACTGCCATCCACTCTTCCTTTTTCAACTCACGGAAGGTAAGAACTTGTTTTTCATCAAGATGTACTAGATGCACACCTTTCAGTGCTTCTTATAAAGTAGTCACAAAGTCGCTGGTCGTCCGTATTGCACTTTAGCATTTTGTGCTCAAGTTGTTGAGCATTGCCTGATGCTTGAAAAGTCCTCCAACTCCGTCGCACGCGTTTTCCATTTGTCCGGTTGCTGAGAATATCCACTGGGGATTGCGACAGTCACTTTTCCCAAACTCGAACAGCTGGTATCTATTCTTAAAGTGACTGGCGGCTCAATAATTCAACATATGTCACCTTGGAGTACACCGGCAAGTTATCATCTACCCATTCTCTCACTTTCTTTAGAGCTCAAGCAGGGTGAGCGGAGTCATGGCTTACGTCGTCACTAACAATAGCGCAGCTTTTCGTGGATTTTCTCGTTGTGACCACGCATGTAAAGATCGATACCTGCTGATTTTGACAGTAGTATTGCTGCACTTTGTGAGGAGGCACGACAGTCCAGTTTTCTGCAAATTCAAAGTGGAATACAATGCTCCCGCGCTGCGTGCATTGCTTTTCCTCTTAGATAACTTTACCTTGTGTCCTCCTAATGTGGTTGTGCCCGATCCATTTCGTCACTAACAAGCGAATATGATCAAAAATATTGCCAGCACCCAAAACGTTTTTTCACAAGGTCGCCCTACTCCCACGTTCCAGCAATATACCTTCGTCTTCTGGGATATTAAGTACCCCCCCCCCCCTGTCAGAAAACCGCCTTTCAAACACTACCAGTCTTGTCTTGTGTTAGTTAATTGTCTCGAGTTAAAGTTCAGCGCGCCTAAATGATGATGAAAAACCAACTAGTCTAGTCGCCATTACAGCATTGCTTTCAAACACTGACTACATTCGCCTAAAAGGCATTGTGGTGAAGATGGAATGCAATTGAATGCTGAGTGAAAATCATAGCCCCGATTCTGTTGCCTGTAGTGTTCTCAAGAGCGGCAAGGCAAAGTTTATAGCTCGCGCAATTGACGCAAATGCACACATGACGCTGGGGATAACCTTTTACTCAGCGTGGTCGCAGTGTGCAGAATTTTGACAGGCCAAAGCCAGAATCATGATGGTCATCTTACATAGGCGGAATGCTTCTATAATAGACCTTCTCATGAAACGCTTTGTTACAAATGCATTTTCTTCAGCGATCGTAACCGACAGGGCATCCTTTCTGTTGGGACTTTACCTGGATCATCGTAACTCGCCCTTCAGTGTTCGAACAGGAGCAGTAGCGTTGTGTTCTATTGACAGAGGAGGCGCGCTTTTGGGTTCCCGAGAACAGCCGAGAGCAGTCCTCGGTGCTCCGTCACCAGAGGCGGAGTACAGAAAGGAAGAAGAATGTCACGTCCCCTTTTTGACGTCACTTCTCGTTATTCGCCTGGAGCCCATCGAGAAAAATGGTGGAAGATGCCAGCGGTGGCGTTCGACCGGAGGATGCAATTGAAACGGCGGCTGCTAAGCGCCTACGTCTGGATGAAGAATTGCTACTGCTATTGGACGATGACAGCAGCTTTAGTACAAGCTCATGCACAACCTATTCTTCCGACAGCAGCAGCGACGACGGGGACGACGACTTGGCGTACTAGATGATGTTCGAGTACCTTTTTACCTCGCTGGAGAAGCGCCCGAAGGTCGAGGCGTACGTGGGAAAGACAGTTGCCGAGTATTCTGACGAAGGGGTGAGTTATACTGCATTCTACTTTGAACGTGTTAACCAATAACTAATCTGCGTTTTTTTATTCTTTTTTTTTACCACGCCAGTTTCGCAGAAATTTCCGACTCTCACGGTCAGCTGTAAACGCGCTTGCAGCCGAGTTCGCTCATTCGCCGCACTATCCCTCACGGCTTGATCACGGGAGCTTGCCCCCCAAGTCACCAACTCAATAGCATCCCCTGACCTTTTTGTGGTAAGGTATTGCAGTTGTTTAGTACTGAAGTGAGAATTGTTATTTCGGATGAGTGCTTGGAGGAATCCCGTGAGCTAAAGAGTCTCGTCACGGCTAACAACCGGATGCGAAGCCTGAAACTGAATGCATGCACTAATAGGCCGTGCGAAGGTTCAGCAGCTGATTTGTTGCTGCATGCTTATGCTGCTTAGACATTCTTTACACGTCACTGCTCTTCTGAAAGCGGAGTACTCAAGTTATCTAATTCTTCCCACCTGTGAAATTATATGCATCGAATCGCACGTTTAATTAGATTTGGCCAATTTTTATCTTTCTTTGCCTGTGCATTCTCAAGACAAGGGAAACATATCGCATTGCTGTACCAAATATTTCTGGTAACAGATGTAGAACTTGTTGAGATATGATTTTCCCGTACTTCGCTGCAATGCTTGATTCCAGCGCAATCAGTTTGCGTTATTAAAAAAATGGCGATTTTTTTCGCAGGTATGTTGTCAACAAATCCTGCATAGAGGATGTTGCAGGGCGCCTCGAGGCTGCGGAAAGCACGCAGCTCAGGATGATGCACCGCGTCATGGCATTTTTTCACGACATCGCCCCCCGGATCGTGGCCTTCCCTGACAACTTGGAGAAACTTGCCAAAGAATTTAAGCAGGTGACGAAAACAGGCCTACCTTTAATTTGTATTGTACTTGCCATCTATTTCCTTCAAAGCTGTCTGTACGTTTTTTTGCACAAAAAAGGTTTAACTTCAGTTAAGCGTGGTATATGTGAGGGCAACATTGAATTTGGTTTAATTGCGCTGAAGTTCAGACAAGCAGTGCCTTCTCAGCGCTTTTTCCTTTAAGCTGCATGAAGACATCCACGACTCTTCGTAAAGCCAACAGCTAAGGAAAACCAAGGGAAAAGAGCTTTGTTTGTAGGTTTATTGCAAAAAAAATGATGAGAGAGGAAAATGGATGAAAGAATAGCTTGCTACCGATGATAGTCAAGCCCACAACCTCCGTATTATGCGAGTGTTGCATCATCAATTGTGTTATAACTCCTTACACTTTCACATAGTGAAATGTTTAAGAAAATGTGAAGGTACAGTTGTCTGCCTCCATGTTTGCATCTCACCATTAGAAGTGTCTGTGCAATTTCATGCCGTCCTGCTCACGTAACACTCCACGTAATAGTAGGGTCGGCAGGAGCTGCCAACATGGGTCTCCTGTTTCACATGGGATGGTTATGTCAGAATCAGCCTGCTAAGACCCTGGCATTCACGTTCCCTCTATGGACCACTAAGGCACGTTCATACGGCTGTTGTTCTTGTTGTACCTGTAGGAAGAAGGAAAAGAAAATGCACGGGCCTCCTGCTGCCTCTGTAGCTGAGCCACCTCCGCAGCCTCGTGAGTACAGAAGAGAAAATAGAGAAGAAAGAAAAAGAAGAGGGAGCGAAAGACGCTCGCCGCTGCAATAGCCGTCGTCCACCACCGAAGCAGTGACGGGTGCAATGACGGCCTACAACTGATAAAATTGGGGGGCAGGCTAGGCCCCGCCACAAGCGGCGGTGACCTACCTTTCCCAGCCCCATCAGGGCCAGGATCAGCCACCCTTCACCCCTTCATACGGCTTTGTTTAAGCGGGCTTTTTATGTGGGTGGAGGAAGAAGAAAAAGAGAAGGAGAACGCTCGGTCACCAGCATTTAATGATTTCGCTCTAAAGTTGGTTCAGCAGCGTTGAACCCTGGTAATTTTCTTTCCTCCAATGAAGGAGGAAAAGCCAGCCGTCAGGCGGATGGCTTGCTGCTGGTTGGCAGGGGACGTGCTCCGCAGTAGCAGTTCCCAGGCTTCTCTACTGTTTATATTTTGATTGGCGCCAGGGGAATCAAGGTAATTCCAGATTATATGCAAAAGAGGATATTGTTGGGCCAGATGGGTCATGACTTAGAACAAAACAGCACGAAACGACGGGACGACAGGAAAGAAGCACAAAACTGAGCGCTGACTCACAACTGAGTGCATTTTGTGTAAGAATGCAAATGCGGAAGGCAAGAAGAAATCCCAAAATATCACAGAATTACTGCTGATATCCTTTGTCAATATCTAAAAAGGCGATTTCTTACTTCGATAAGTGAAGAGATGGTTCGCTATGACAAATACCCCCCCCCCCCCCCCCCCGGTCATGAATTAGGAAGTATTCGCAAAGCTCCCGTTTTAGCTGGCTATATTGTGTTTGGATTGCGTGTTTTGCACAAAGAGAATTTATTGTGTACATACATAATACATACAGACAAAAACGCACATTACTCACAGACGAAAGCACTATACAAAACACTATATGGTATTTATACATAATAAACTCAAAAATATGATTTCCCAGAGAGGGGAAAGCAATAGAAAGGCGGGGGGGGGGGGTGGTGTCAGAATGCACGACAGGAATCTCGAGTCTACTCCCCAGTACAATATAGAAGCGCATGTGCCAGCGCCCAAGTTCTGCATTGCGTGGAATACACTGTGAAAAGAAACGAAGTTTCGCAACAGTGCGCCCAGAATCTGTGCTGTAAACACGACTGGAGACGCAAATAAAGTGCGCACGGCGCGCGAAAAAGGATCACCTAGCGGTGCCCTAAGACGTTTTTTATGAGTTACTGACTTTCGCATTTATGTTCATGCATATCTATTATTTTCTTGTGACAAAATTATGCAGTCAATTGGAGTACTCTGTGGGACATCTAATAATACGATTGGGAAGGTAGATTGACTCGGGAGTGTGGGGAGCATTTAAGCTTCCTAAAAACTGGAGCCTTGTTTCGATAGAGGCGAAGCTAAGTGGCGTTCTCGTATGCTGCGCGATGTCAGTGCACGGTGAAGATCCCAAGGTGGTCGAAATCACTCCGGCGCTCTGCCCTTCGGCACCCAGTGCTTGTGAGGACTGGCGTTTCAAGGGTTGGTCGAATCAATATCCCTGTGAATGTTCTTTTGAGCCAATAAATGTCTTAAACAACCACCACCCCGATCTCTTTCCGTTTTCACTCCCACCTTCCTCCCTTCCCTTACGGCGCCGTCAGATGTCCAACACTAGTGGGATGGATACTGCGCCTTTCTTTTTATGTGAACCAGTTATTACTATTAATAACATTAAGCAATGTCACGGGCACTGGATTGCAAAATATTTATTTCGTCGCTCAAGCAAGTCTAAGGAGAGACGTGCTAGATGGCTGCTAGTTCATGGCCTGCGGCGACCTCATTAGCCCGCTTTATGGCCCGTAGTTGAATCTTCGGG
>JAJIZL010038794.1:0-12249 GCA_023969395.1 Amblyomma maculatum
TATATGCAAGGCAATTCACATGCTGCAATACTGTGGGCCTTAAGTTCTTTTCCTCAAGAGAATGCTTTCTCTATTTTGTTGCTGTAAGAGAAGGTTATTGTTAAAATGAGAGATACAAGTCAGTCCATCATGAAATCGAACCTAACGACCCCCACTATCACTCCGCTGCTGAAGACCACTTTGAGACTAAATGTATTCTGTTAGCAAGGCATCACTGCTCATTGGTACCTTTTTTATTTGCATGGAGGCTACAGTAGTCTGTGCCATTGCTTTTCTATGTTGCTTGCACCTATTACATGCAGTACCTGAAGTAGTAAATGGTGCACAATTTCCTTTTCAGACAAAGCACCTATACCTTGACAAAGTAGTGGCAAAGATGGATGATTTAAAGCTCTTTCTCAAAGATGATGTGTGGCCACAGTGTGCAAGGCTATTGAGCAGAAATTCATAAAATCAAATGAGCTCAGAATATCAGTAGACAGGCGCCAGAAGTTCAAAAAGAGTATGGTAGGGGAATGTGTCTGAGGTTCAGGGTTTTCATTGCAGGAAGAAAATAAAAGGGGCGATGCTTGAGTGTACTGGTAGATTTTATGCCGAGCTCTGCATTAAATCAAAAGCGATTTTAGAAGCCGCAGAACATATCTGGTCCTCTTGAAGTGAAGAGATTTCTTTATTCTACTGAGGGACCTCTCAAGCCTTAAAGTATGTATTCGAAGCTTACATCCTTCTACGACAAGCTGTCTGATAGAACACATTTCATCGAAATGCCTTGGCTGAAGAGGCACCTCAAATTAAAGTGGCAAGCATTGAACTCGAAGAGGCCAACAGTTGGGCAGCATTGGAGTTCCCCAGATTGAGATTTTCTAGAGCCTCTCCCCAGCCTGCAACTATTCCTAATATATGAGTGTCTGTTGTATCCTGTGAGAGGAGGAGGTTGTGTCCTGTGAGGAAGAGGACCTATGATGGGTCAGTGCACGCTTTCAGATCTTTCATTATCATCTCTCGTAGGTGAGCTGGCAAAAAACATTGATTTTGACAAACTGAGTAGCAGCTTTGAAGCCTTAAAGACCGGAAAATGAAAATGTTGGCATGTCGGATTTTTTTTTTGCTTTATGCTCTTTAGATCAATACCAGCTTTCAAAACAAGATTTATAAAATATCTGAAATTAGTTGCTCAAAGCAAGGTGACTTCAGTGTTTCCCACTTTTTGTACACAAGCGATTTCTATAATTGATCGAGGGGTATGCTTATTTCATTTGTGCGGCAGGATTAATTATGCACTTGTCCCTTTGCAAAATTTTATTTTACAGCGTAGTTGTTGAAGGCCTCAATTATGACACCTTGTTTGTTTTTGTAACTGCAGTTCTCTTCTGTGTGTTCGAGTTTTCCTTTCACTATTAGCATGCTTACTTCTCAAATGGCATTTCTACGCCCATATTTGCATGTGAACGCTCAGTCTAACATTCTAGCTGGTTCGTATCTACTTTATTCTTTGTCGCTGTGGCCGATGTAATTACACTTGTCTTGTGCATGTTCAAAGCTTTCAACAGTCCTTATGATGAGTTTGTGGAAGCATAAAAATTATGAACTGCAATACAGCACATTGGCCAGTTCTCAAGGCTTTTGCTGGCACTGCGCTATGCCTGATGTAAACGAAATTGTTCACAATGGCACCGTGTTATAATCCTGGTCGCATCTGCCAGTTTGCCACTTTTTAGTTACTGTGCGTGTTACCAAGTATTTCTACATGCTCAAAGTTTGCAATTCTTGTGGTTCTTATATGCCCTTTTATTTGAGTGGTCCCAATCTAGAAATTCATCTGTCAAAAACCTCTACTTAGTTCTTCACAAATGCACCTTTCTTAAGAAAAGAAAAAATATGACATATGCCCCTCGTAATATAGCTTATTATCAGTTGTGGAGTATCCTTGTTACGTTAAGAAATGAATGAAAAAAAATGCCTCGGCTTGCACCATGTTGTGCGATACGAAAAACGAACTTCCCCAATCGAAGAAAGCCTTGACGACAAAGTAGTTGATGGTATTGCGCTCAGGTGTGTTCATGAAGAAGGGGGGGGGGGGGGGGGGTGCCCCATGTTATTGCACCGGATGTCGCAGACCTACGCCATTGGGGGTTAGAAATGGAGTGCTTTCATGGGATACAGAGGAACGAGTACAACCGGTCATGGAGACTGCAAACATGCGCCGTATCTGCACTTGTGCCCTCGTTTTTGTGTTCTTTCTGAGTTGTAAACCATCAACAGGTAGCAAGGCTCGCATGCAACGGGTACCTTACACGCATGAATGTTGATCCCAGTTGAATTCCAGTTGGGGATCCATTGTTATCCAACCGGTATGAACTGGATGTTGGTTCCTTAAACCATTTACATCAGTTAGGATTTTTGCCTGGGTTGTTTCAAAGTAATGTAGAAATGTTGTCAGTGTTGTTCAAGTTACTGCCTATGAAGCAACACAGTTTTACAAAAAAACAATGGTTGTGAGCCGCCTCATGCATTTATTTTTCCGTTTTAAAAATGTTTCAAGCTACAATATTTGCCATGTCACTTTGCATAAAAGAAGCTATAGCTTTTTACAGGAATGGTTTTAGTGTGTGCTAAAGGAAGAAAGTTAAAGAAAGATGGAATAGTGACATATGTGGCCTCTTTTATGCATGATGTTTGTGTGCCGCACATGAAGTGAAGATATATCTCTGTTGGTTAACGGCTTTGCACTCAGTGGATTAGTCACGCAGTGTTGCATGACAGACCACCGAAGGTCCAATACATCCTACAAAAGACTAAAAATGAGAAAACATGACGATGAAGTTGAAGGCCCATGATCTGCCAGAAAACAATGGGGTGGCTCTGAGAAGGACTTTTATATTAGTAGTAGTAAGGATGGCAGTCCTCTGCTTTGTGGCTCTTCACTTCGCAGTGACAACACTGGTGTATACTGCACTAACACCTACTGTAGTTTTGACCATGCTGTCAGTTATTCTGAGAGCTGCGGCGGTGAGCGTCAGCCAGTGCTCTAAGTTTCAAGTGTTCATTTGTAAAAGATGTGTTCTAGATCCTGCTAAAGAGTCTTGTATTATCCAATTGAGTTTCCAGAATTTACACTTTCTCTAGAAGCCCTCATTCCATTTAGGCATCTTTTCATTCCTTCCAATTAGAATTTTCAGTCCTAATTGAATTTCCATAATCAAATGTCTTCCAGTTTCCAGATGACCTCCCAGCTGGAGTAAGTATTTAGTCCCAACTGCATACTTTTAACTCTCTGTAAAGAAGCAATTTATTTTTATTATGGGCTGCTAAGTTATGGTCATCTTACGGATTAGAATTGATATTCCTAACGAACATCCAAACTGAATGGACAATTGTTATGCATGGTGAAACTGGAATTCACACTACATTTCAATGATGCATTGTGTGTGCGCTGGCTAAGATGTTAAAGGAAGCTGGTGCATTTCGCTCCCTAGTAAAAATACACCCAAATATATTAGATTTCAATAGGCTTTGCAGTTAAAAATTTTGCAACTAATTTCAAAGTCCAATCTGGAGTCAATGATTTCAATTCAAGCATATTAGATAGTCTCGAGAGCTAAATTAAATGTTTCAGAGAGCAACTCATGCACTTAGGTCCTGGACCCATTTAAAAAGGAGCAGCAGACGTTAGCTGCAGAGTGGGATAAAAAAAATTACACATTATTTAAAAAAAAGTGCAAGAATTAGAAACCCTATGTCTAGAAGATCTATTAATGCGAAAGTATTACTTCGCTATGTTTATTTATTTATTTATTGTAAGTACCTACAGCGCCCATGAGGCATAATTGTAGAGGGGATACAACTACATACAATAACACATGCAAAGAAGATATAAGGAAACTTGTTAGCAAGGTAACACAACACACTGATAGAACACTAAATGAATTCTCAAGTAGTATAATGATAACATAAAATACATTAACACAGCGCTGGCAAACGCACAGATTCTGTCCGCAGACCGCGTCCGCACACCGTATCCGCAGAACATGTCTGCAAAATCATGTGCGCAGCAGTTGTAATTGAGAAGTGGTGGAGGTTAATGAGTGGTGTCAATCGATGGAGGGTGATGTAATGTTGCAGCAGCATCAGTTCTTTTGCATTGCTCCAATGCAGATTCTGCAGTGCTCTTTAACTTTGCAACATTTCTGATTTTACAACCCTAAAAAGTGTATTCATAGCTGTTTTCACAATTTCAGGAAGGAATACTTGTTTAAGTTCATTCAGTGAGACCATTAGATTGTGTTTTATTGATTGCAGGTTGCACCAAGTGTGAAAGTGCAGGAGAAACCAGAGGTTGGAGTTCTGAGTTAAAAACGGAGTGGCTCTAAACTGCAGCAGTGCCATCGAGTAAAGAAAGCTTTTACTGTCCTGCCAAGAAAAATAGGAAACATGCAACAAATGGCATTCATAGTTAAAGATAATTATACTGTATTCTGCATGGAGGTGTCATGTCGTAAACTGGCAGTCATTTTAGGTTATGTAAGAAACACACATTTAATTTACTGAGAATTATCATTTTATTGATATTTGCTCTTGTGGTGCTTGCCCACATAAAACTGCAAAACCTTATCTGTGGGGACTTGCATAATTAAAGGCAAGGACAGTACCACATCAAGGTAAAGCTCACTCATTGAAGAAATCTTTTTTTTTTCGCAGTGTTGTTTATATGAATTTCCTATCACAAATGAAAAAAATTCACACTAAGACTTATGCGAGTTTCTACAAGGTCAATATTTTTATTATGGATCGGTAGCCATCTCTTACATCATTTTCTTATTTCAGACTCAGAACAAAATAGTTTTTCTGTGTTTATTTCTTCATGAAATTGGACCAGGCAAACGATTTTCAAGTAAATAATTTCAATGTAAAACAGTCTCATTGAGATCAAAGCCAGTAATAAACACACTGCTATCAGCATACATGACGAGCTGAACACTTGTCAACATGAATTATATCATTTATGTACAAATTCAGCAAAAGTGTGCCTAATACTCTCCATTGAGGTACTAAACAAAATATATAAAGGATGATTTGTTTTTGTTACATTTCATCTGATTCCTTGAATGGGACTTGATTCAATTATTTCCAATACCTTTGCGAGTGCTGGTAATTCAAGAAAATATCTCCACGAACGTGTGCTCCATGCTCTAGCAGATTTCATAGAGTTCCCCGATAGAATATTGAGCTTTTATATTAGCACTGCATGACATGTTAATTGGATGTGAAGCATGTTTGATGTTCACAAATGCATGCCATTTCCATAATTTCGACACCCTTAATTGTACGAATTGTTGGCACAGAGCTTAAGTGTTGCCATTGAATTGGACTCCAAATTGTTGACTGGGGGCCGATATCCAAGTTGGAAATGGTCATTTCCGATTTTGATTTGGCCTCAACTGTTTTGTTAAACTTGGAACAAAGCCATACTGCCGCGGTGCAATCCATCGCTACGTACGTGGTTCGGCTAGAGCAGCTCTTTAGACACAGTGACAGACACAGAGACCAATGACAATTTTTATTTAAAAAACAGCCAACAAAAGTGAACTGAAAACATGGCAACCGCTCACCCCATACATGGTTACTATACAAAGGCACACTGCACTTGAACCTTGTCTAGGACGCCTAGCGCGTAGGATGCTTTCGTTAAAAAAAATAAATAAATAACACGGCGTTGTACACAGCATCGAATCCAGGTGCGTACACTTCTGCCTTTTCCCGTGCTCTCGAGTTAAGTGATCCTTGGATGGCGACTATAACCTTCGAAATGTGATGCATTTATAAAAAAAATACACAGCGGCACAAAGCCGCGCTGTATATTGTAGCCTATCGCGAGGCCTATAGTTTGTCGTCACTGCAGCACTGGAGAGAACGACGCTGGCCACGTGCTAGCTGCAGTAGCTGTGGAATGCACAAGGTAAGTGAGAATTAAGCAGTACAGTATTTCATGAAGCAATATTCAAGACGATTATGCAGCTGTTATATAAAATGTCGATACTTCCATTAACATCGCTGAACAAAGCCGCCTACACTGAGAATACTCTAGCTGTTAACCCTGTTGTATGGGCTTAGCGTTCGTCGCGGCAGCAGAGTGACGCTTGCCACGTGTTCTGCAGCTGCTGCACGAAGACTCGGAAGAATGCGTGAGGGAAGCAGGTAATAAGCACTGTAGCACTTTATTAAATCAAATTTGACACGATTATGCATGCGTGTATTTACCTATAGCCTGGTAAAGAGGCCTAGCGCGCAAGTTATTTTGGTGGCCGCGGCGATTGTTACGAAGCCACGTGCAACGTAGAGAGGGAAGAGGAGTACGGGATGTGCAGGTCTGCGGTCTGCCAGGAAACATTGGGGCGGCCCTGAAAAGGGCCGTTTGGACGCGCAGCGACGTGACGGCGTGGCGAACACAACGCCCTGCACTCGTCCGTGGCCCTTTGCCGTGCACCGTCAACAGTGGTGCACTTCGTCGTACACAGTGCCTGGTTATATGCTGCCCTGGATGGTGTAGCGATGCTTCCACTGTAGACATTTACGAGGGTTACCGCGATGATCTTGGAGAGCTGATCGATGCCGCGATCCCTGACATGGGCTGCTGCGTACAAAGAAAATCCTCGGCCTCTTCGCAGCATACAGCACGAACATAGCGATTTGATGAATGCGCAACATATTACAAAACTTTCGACCAAGAAATCTGCGTTCTTGTACCTCAATCAGGGTTGAGAATGCGCACGGCAGACGTGCGCCTCAGCATAGCAGTCGGGCAGCCGTTAGTTGCCGACGGCGGATGTTTTCGTGGAGGTCTCCATAGCCGTGGCCGATTTTGTTTTTTTGAACACGAGGAGCGTCCATGCCACGAGCTGCTGCTGCACGAGGTCCTGGAAGCACGTGGGGAGAGACAAGCGACACAGCACTTACAAATAAGCAAAATGCGAGACAATTTCGCGCAATTTATACTTACCTTGACCGTGCTTGCGATCTCCCGCAGGTCGTCGCCATTATCAACGTCATTTCGCCCAACGTAAAGCACGGATCGGCGTGCCGAAAGCGCATTCACGTAAACGCGCAGGCCCGCCATCGTCGAGCACCTCGGTGACCGAACGCGCCGGTGCCATGCAGCAGCGAGATCCACGAACCGAATCCCGGAATCGCGTGCGTTACCAGAGCGGGGGGCACCTAGCGATTCCCTAGAGCGTCTAGGGGCGAAAAAAAAACAAGCAAACCCAGTTTTTGACTACGTCACGTCCGGTTAAGCATCGAGCCCGACGCAAAAAGGTCACGCCAGGCCGCGGCGTGTCCACCAATCAGCGTTTCCAGCCGAGCTACCCCTAAACACTTCTGGGTTTTCTGGTTTGTCGTTGGCTGCCGGGCCCCCTGACGTGACAAACACGTCACCATACGTCATCAGCACACGCAAAATCTTGTTTTGCTTGATTTTTATTTTCTCGCTGCCGCCATTAAACTGCCTCGTCGTACCGTTCCTGTGGCTTGCGCGCGTGCCGTTTCGTGCACGCGATGCCGTGCTGCTGCGCGTTTCAGTGTTCAAGTAGAACAGAAACAGAACATAGAATAGTAGAACAGAACGACTGCCGCGCTTTACTGATTACCAACACGGCACCGGCAAGGTTAATTGAGTTAATGAACTTTTCACAGTCTCACGTGTCACTGACGAACCCATCGCCAGCCGTAATCGAAACTGTAAAAATTGCTGAGAACTTTTTGCGCAGTAACAGAGAGCGTCTCCTCAAAAATTCAATCAGCACTGCACAACTGCAGGCCCGGATAAAAGATAGCATTTCATTGGTATCTTGCTTCTCAGCCTGCCACGATGTTGTAAAAGAGATTGTGAGTGTTTGCGTAAAAGTACGGATGCAGATTTTTGTCTGAGATGAAGCCTCCAAAATATCTCCAGTGACTAGCAGTAAATGCGGTAGCAAAAGCGTAGGCATGGGGGTCGCTGCAGCTCAGATTCGGTGACAGTATGCATTCGTAATTTCATGTTTTATTAATTATAATTGAAACATTTGTGAAAGTTGTGGTTTGAAAATCTGCATACAATTAATATTTTGCCTGTCGCCTGAATGAATCTGTGAATGGTTCAAAATTTCTGGTAACTGCTCACATTTTTAAAGATATTCTCGTGCATATATGAAGCTTATAATCATCGAAATTAAAATTGGATTGCAGCGTGTGTGAAAAATGTTTGTGCGAAAATTATTTGCTTGAGCTTCGTTTTCATATCTTTTCACTTCGTTAAGGGTTCTCGGCGTCTTCCAATTGTCTAACAGTGTTTTTCTGTGCATTTATTTTTATTTGAAAATGTGTGTTTTTAATTAATGTGCTTGCGCCAGTCTTAGGACCCTTTTCAAAGCGATCAGTGCTGTGTCAGTAAAATCAATGATGCTACTTGGTTCCAATGTACAACAGTGTTTATCGCTACATTTCTTCTGTATTTGAAACTGCGTATTTTGTATGTGCCACATCTCACGACCTTTAAAGCAAACCAGTATTGTGCCAATAAAATAAGACCCTATTTTGCCTGAGTCACTTCGCTGATCAATTGATTTTGCGAAGAAATAAAAGCCACTTTTTTCACCTACACTGCCTCTGATTAGCAGCTGTAGGAACACTGCTTCATTATTTTCTTACAGATGTGATTTGAAAATGAAAGCATACAACCATCGACGCTTTTGCTTATAGGTTAGCCAAAAGCGATTGATGTCAGAATTCGCCGGTTTGCCGCTCGCGCGCAAAGATGCAGAAAATTTTTGAAGGGGGCATTGGCTCTCATTCAGTGTCATCTATCTGTCACCCAACACAGATGACACCATAATTGCCTGCTCAGTTTATTTCCCGTTCTTGATGCTTCAGAGTACCCGAGCGCGATGCTGAATGCAAACATTTCTTGCCGTTTTGAGAGTGTCTTCTCCTTCCTTCTTTGTTATCGCGAACAATATGTGCCGCTAAAACCAAACATAACATTTTAAAATCGATTATTAGTTACCTTTGCAAAGCAGATTTAAAAGAACGCTTTAAAAGGCAGCACAAAAAGCCCCCGCCATTCACTATCATTGACCCTTCCGCGGCGCCCTTCGAGCGCAGGCAGGTTCAGCGTGCCGTGCGCAGCACTCCCACCGGTGGGAGAGTGAAATCAGAGGAGAATTGAGGAGGAAAGCAGCCGAAGGGAGGAGAGTTTCGCTACTTTCCAAATAGAGGGGCTTTAGTTCTCGTATCTTTGACGTCATCGCGCGCTCGTGTCCGGAGAGATCGAAACCGAAACTGGCCTTGATAAATGCACTGATAACAAATTAATTGATCTGCGCTTGGGCTTTTTGGGTCGCAGTCCGTCTGTTTTGGATCACTGTGGATCGATTAAAGCAGAACAGAAAATGTACGTGTCTATACTCCTTTAAATAACCACTGCATTCTGTCCAGAGGGGAGTAGGAATGAAGAGGAGAAACCTGAAATGGTCTGAATTCCCTCATGCTCTTTCGCAGAACGCGCAAAAGGATGTATTCTAAGAGCTGAGGGCACATAGTGTGGCCATGAAGGAGTTTGTACAGAAATATGATATCAAGTCTGATACGACGGCAGTGAAGAGAAGGAAGATTCAGTTGGGCGCTCCTGGTGGAGCGAGAGGGGGAAGTTGCGCAAGGAAAGCGATAATGAAACATCCGTAAAAATTTTTTTTGTACTCTGTCAACCTTGTCCAAGTTCGATTTGCAAGTGCCATTCCAAACAACCGACGCATACTCCAAGACCGGCAAGCATATGGACAGGTACAGTTTTAGGAACGGAAGTGGAGTACGGAACTCTCTAGAAAGTCTGCAAACGAATCCGAGTGTGCGCATAGCCCGCTGAGCAATGCGTTTAGTGTGAGAGGAGAAGCTGAGGGTGCGGTCAAAAAGTACACCAATGTCATTAATTTCATCAACCCTGTCCAACAGCACAGAATTCACAGAATAATGGTAGAGGAAGCTATGTGTTTTACGAGTAAAGGACACAACCCTAGGTTTGGAAGAATTGAGGGTAAGTCGATTCATCGCACACCAATCAGAAAAAGCAGATATGTCCGATTGCAACAACAAGCAATCTTGAAACGAATGTATTACCTTGAATACTTTTATATCATCAGCATAAAGAAGAAACGAGGAGTTCTTTATCGCCGAGGAAACATCATTAATAAAAACGGGGAAGAGAAGCGGGTCTAGTACTGAACCTTGAGGAACTCCACTCATTGCAGGGTAAACGAAAGAAGCCTGTCCATTGACACTGACAAAGCAGAAGCGATCAAGGAGATAGTTGCGTAGGAGGGCTACGAGTGAGACTTCAACGCCAGAGAGTAGAATTTTTTCAAAAAGTAGTGAGTGAGTAACAACGTCGAAAGCTTTGCTCATATCACAGTACACAGTGTCAACTTGACCCCTTTGAAGGACTGCTGCAGAGGCATACGTCATAAACGTGACTAGGTTGGTAGAAGTAGAGCAACCCGACATGAAGCCATGTTAATTCGGTACTATGATATGTTTGAGATGGAAGGAAAGTACGTTGTGCAAAGCTAATTCGAAAACCTTAGAGATTGCACATAGAAGAAAAATCGAACGATAATCAGAAACATGAGATTTGTTTCCTGACTTGAACACAGGAAAGACGCGTGCTATTTTCCACACGTGAGGAAAGGCAGCATTTTTAAACAGGTTTTAAATATAGCAGTCAGTACTGGTACAAAGATACAACCGAAGGCTTTTATTATCGCGGCTGGAATGCCATCAGGTCCAGGAGACAAAGATGGTCTCAGACGCTTACGACTCTCAGTTATTAACTTCCCGTCAAAAGAGAAAGGAATTATATGGTGCACCAGATGGGAGGCATGCGGAATCACAGTGTGGAGGTTTGTATACGGAGGAAAAATGTTGGGCAACACTGTAGGCAACATCCCGAATTTCCGACTCCGAGAGTCAACTAAGCTAATACTGGAATCCGATTCAATGGAACGCTTGCGAACGTACCGCCAGAACTGACTAAGACGATTAGTGGCACTCCTCTCTAAAGACTCAAGATATGAGTCGTGGTCCCGCTTGTATAAGCGTTTTCAAAGAGAACGCAAGCGGCGAAACTCATCTGCCCAATTGTCAAACCCGGGGCGTTTCGCTTTACGATGGGCCCTTTCTTTAAGTTTTAACGCCGTTCTCAGTTTTCTGGAGAACCAGAAAGGAAACGTCCTACGAGTAGGAGTATGCAAAGGTATGTACCGACGCATACCATCAAGACCTATTTCTGTAAAGCGATTGACCTGTCCATCTGAATCATTAATGTCATTTAAAAGGGACCAGTCGACGGAAGAGAAGAAATTGAAAAGACCGACATAATCACCAAGTGCATACGCGAAACATGGCGAATTCCTCACCCGATCTGAATTAGTAGAAGGTGAGGTAGAGACAGCAGTAGTAACTAGAAGCGGAGGGTGAAATTTGTCACAGCGAGTCAGCGGTATGTCTGAACTCGAGACTCGAACACTTTCAAAATTCGATAGACAGATGTCAAGAATATTACCATAGCAGTTTTCAATGAAATTGTGTTGCTGCAAAGAGTTCAAGGCTATAAAAATTAAGTAGAGCGTTACACTTACTTAATATGTAACGATTATTGTGAGAAGGAATAAATGAGTTCCAGTTGATACCAGGAGTATAAAATTCGCCTAAAATAAGAAATTTGTGTTTGCTATGACAGGTTATAACATGTTCGATTGAGAGCAGAACATCATCATAGTCTGGAGGAGGAAGATTCGGAGGAATGTAGAAAGCTGCATGTAAAAGTTTTTCATGCCGATTTAAAGTGAGCTCGAGCCACACACATTCTTCAACAGTTTCCAGATCGGAACGCCGAACAAACTTCACAAAACTGTCAATAGCAATGAGCACTCCACCTCCTCTTGATTTGGGACCTGTTTCAGGGCGCTCGCTACGAAAAACAGAGTAATTATTTGGAAAGAAATCATTGGAAGGAATATCACTTGACAGCCAGGTTTCGGTAACCACAACAGCGGTATAACAACAGGACAAGACGCTAGAAAAAAATTCAGATCCCTTAGTCCGAAGACCTCAGGCGTTTTGATAATAGATGTCCAAATTAGGGGCCACTGCAATTTTGCGTCAGTTCTGAGGAAATAATAATAATAATAATAATATTAATCAATCTATCTATCAATCAAT
>JAJIZL010038797.1:0-10892 GCA_023969395.1 Amblyomma maculatum
GTGGGATAAGAAAGGCGATGTATTAGCGGCGTACTGATAAACTGCATATCCACTGCTCCAGGCACCGTCACGTTCCCGAAAAACAACCGAACAATTTAGGTACAGGCAAACATAGGAACTCATAAGTTCATCTTTTGAGATTAATTAACTTAAAAATTGCAAGACAAATAAATAGCTGGAAGCATCACAGTGTATTAGTTTATAGCTGAAGACACTACAGTTTTCTTTCAAATGAAGCGTTACCTATTTTCTGGGAAGATGGTGTCAGAAAGGGGTCTTAACAACAAGTTTAGAACAAATACTATTTATAGCTTGTTATTCCTGATGTGCCTAGCAATTAGGCCTCAAATACTAAGTTCAATTGGAGCGGCAGAGATTTTTAGGCTTGTATGTTCGTTTCTTCGTGTGCGGCTTGCTGATCTGGCCACCTTCGCAGCCTTCGACAACATATATATTGACGCCGCGTCGTCTTCTGCATGTTTTGTGCACGCGTAGCGTCAACTGCGGTGGAACGAACGGCTGGTACTGCAAACGGGGTTTCTGGTCGCTGATAGAGGTTTTAGCCTGGGTGGAATTCAAATGCACGTCAACTGCCGAAAACGAAATAAGGCGCGCGTCCTGACACGCTCAATCAGGTAGTACGCAATATAAAAAAACAGATCGCAACATCAACAGACAAAATACGTCGTGTGCGAGCGCCGACCGACCGCGTTATTGCACAATCTTCGAGTACCAGCCGACGGCGCAGCAGTAGTAACGTTGGCAGCAGCGTACGCTCTAGGGCGCTGTGCCATAGAGAAAGCCGCGCGCCGAATACCCCGTGCCTTGTAGTATCGTTTATAACCTTCAGTGTCAGGTATGCCACCAGCCGCATCATGGAAGAAGACGATAAGCGCAGAAGGCTTACAGCACAGGATGTCGCGAACTTAGCGCAATAGTGCGGCCCGCGAGTGTGGCGGATGACGGCGCTCTAGATGCCTGTTTCTCCGGAATCTTAGCTAGACCTGTATATTGCTTCGCATCGTACGTACAGCGAACAGTACTCTGTGACTGATCAGCATCTCGTTATATAGTAAATGGGCTACTCTGTCATGAGCCTCCCTTACGCTTAAAACCAGCATTTCCGTAGGAGACAAAACATGAGATAATTTGCGGCGAAGCCTTAGCAGCGGTTGTAGCAATGATTGGAGCCCGACCGGCGATACAGGCTTTGCGGCTGGGAGCAGGAACTCCCACGGTATGGGGCAGCATTCTGCAATAATCAATCATTATTTTATTTCTTTTCCTAGCACCTATTCTTATTATTTTCTCACTCACTGGCGCAGGGGATTCGCCGCAGCACTGGCGCGGACGGCACGGTCAGTTTGGTTAACTAGGTGGGTGTATGGCAGGGGGGGGGGGGGGGGAAGGTCAATATTTGGGCCGTAACTACCAGACAGCGTTTAACTGTCTTTTCTGCTTGGGAAATATCCTAAGTAAAGCCATTGCGCGCTATGCCGGAAATTGTGTAAGCAAGAAGTATTACATTATATTTTGTCGCCAGTCTATCAGACACAGTTCAGCAGCAGACGACTTGGTGGCCGTTGTCTGTGACGACACCAAGCATTTTAACATGGCAATCGCTGTCTGTGGGAGGAGTTTCACGGTATCAATTTCAGTCATTTAGTTCGAAATAACGAATGTGTTTAAAAAAGCTCAAACTTCGAAAATAAAATAATAGTGCCCGGATTATAGGCCAGGCTATCAAAGTGGAATATATGGGATGACATTGCCATGAGCTTGCTAAAGGTGGTACATAGTGGTCTAAATTTTATGAGTCACTCTATAACAATTACCCTACTTGACGACAGGCATCAAGACAGATGATGTGCCATTCAGCACATCCAAAACAACCGCTGGAAAAAATGCGTTCTTTCTTACAGTTCTTTAGCTTTAATTTAGCTTGTCTCGTTGGGAAGTGAATGGAATATTGATGAAAGGAGGAAGCGGAGTGGAGAAGTGAATGCCCAACGCTAAGCCCAGCATGATCGGGAGGTGGCGATACCGCTGGTATGCCTATGGTTTCTTTCGGTTGGTCTCGGAAAGCCCACGCAGGAATCTGTGGCAAAATAATGGCACATTTTGGTTTTCTAGACACAAGGCGCACCGTCAAATATGTCAGGCGTGTCAAGTATGTAGTCGTGCTACATCATACGCATCGTGGGTGGTGGTGAGCGAAAGCGCCAAGGGGCCCTCAAGCGCTTATTCAGTGTAGCGGCAAAATGGGCGCTCTCACTGCGCGTCGACAAATAGACCAACTGCAACTAAAGAATAAATTACTACAAAACCATGCTCCCTGGAAAAATTACCGCTCTCACTTCGTCGACCAGTGCCAGGTGAACAAGTGCAACTAAAACAATGACTATTACAAAACCACGCTTTCTGAATACGGTGCATTGAACCACCATTCATTTGAAGTTTTCCATTTAGTAGTTTGTAGGTGAAGTATGGCGTCTTGGTAAGTACAATGCACCGTAAGACTACAGGATGCGGCATGAGCGATTCTAGCTAGAATTGGCGTTAGAACAAGTAAAGAAACATAATAAAGGCGGCAGTCAACTCTGACATGGTCAGTACCTGTATTTACGGAAACTGCTTCATATATAGGGGCAATGTGGCTCTATTCTGGCCTTCTGGTGAATACAGTTCTTGATAATATTTCAGTATTTCTTCGTCATAAACCTGTTCCTGTCTATTCTTGTGCTCATGCCACTTTAGCTGTGTAGCCAGCATCTAAATACTACCAGAATCGCATATCCTTGTTTTGAATTAGTAGTGAGTTTAGGTAATGATAGATCAAATATTTCTAAGGGGAATCCTCCAAGGTGGCGTAGATTTGTGCATAGGGTCTGAACAGACTGAGAACGCACTGAAAAATTAAGTTTTAATATGTGCCTACTTTTCTTGAGGAAGGCGAACCAGACACCGACGCCGACCACGAACATCGTCATGAATATGATGAGAATCAGGACGCAGTACTGCATTACCACATTGCTGGCGGGCCTGAAATTCAAGCGCAACAAATACGCAGTCAAAACACTTTGATGGTGTGATGACTTTCGCTCAGAGTTTATATTAAATTTAATTCGAGTTACGTCTGCACGTTCCTCTGACACGGAGTGTTTTGTTATTTCCTACTGGTTCAGTCTTACTATATATAACCCGCGGTGTGTAGCGTTGGTTACGGCGCTCGACTACCGTGCCCTAAGATGCGTGGTTGAATGCCGGCCTCGGCGGCCGCTTTTCGTGCAGGCGAACATCAAGGCACCCGTGTGCTGTTGTCACCCGTTAATAATTAGGGGGATATTATTAACGATGCGCCCTTAACGGTGCGCACACTCCCAGACACCCTTAGAGTGAGTGGGGGTAGCTGTTCCGGTCGCAAAGGAGATGCCCTCGACCTGCGTGGCAAGCTCAGCCGGAATTCAACTACCTTGTAGTGACAGAAGAGGGTGGTCGTTTGGTGCCCAGCGGTCGCCGGTTCAAGCCAGAGTAAGGGTCGGAGCCAGAAGTAACAAACAAAACACAATTTGTGTACAGCAAGAGACGATACAGAGGAACACACAAGATCACTTGAAATGTGCAGACGAGAGGTTCACAGAATAACAAACGCTAAGCATGCAATTACACAGGCATTCAATAACATAGAGGCTTTCCAACAGATCAAACACGAGAGAGTTACATAAGCAAACACCAAATTGTTCACCGGGCACTGTTGCAGACCGACGCCTCAAGAGTCACGATGTGGCCGCCATACGAGACGAGCGCCGCTCCCTTGTAGGTCCGTGGGCTTGCCAGCAGCGGGTGATCCCCGGGAGTCCAGCCGAAGCACAGACGAACACGTCGCAAGACACTGACGAACTCACTGACTGACTGACTCATCAAGCGGCGCGGTCTCTTTAAATAGCGCGCGCCGCGTCTGTTTGTTAGCACGCGTCAAAGCTAGCGCGCACACACACATAGCTTCGCTGGTTATAGCTCCCTCTTCTCCTCCAGTCGAGCCGCGCGTCGTCATTGGTCAGGTCCCATAGAAATTTCTTGAAAGGCCTGGCATATTCCAGGCCGATGAACCACCGTCCTCCCCGGGCAATGGGAAAGAGGGTCACGGCAACGCGTACAAAGCTACGCGCTCTCCCGCGCGGGGAAGGGGCTTTTCTCTCCATGCTCTCCACGCGACGCCGCGCGCGCCTAGCGCTGTACCGGCTTGATGAAAATGGGCGCCGATTTCGTGACAGCTGTGCAATGTCAGTGTACGATAAAGAACCCCAGGCGGTCGAAATTTGCGGTGTCCTCCACTACGGCATCAACATATCTGAGTCGCTTTGTTAAGGTAAACCTCAAAAACCAAACCAGACTAAACCATTGTTACAATATATATATGTTGCTTTGAACGCATATTCGCAATGAAAGCAGAGTGAGGATTCGATGCTAAAAATACTGCTTTTTGTTTTGATAAGAAGCCACTTTGTGCGGTGCCCTAGAGACGCAAGACAGTTTGTTTCATGCAGATATTCCCATCTTGGCGAAGGAGGAGTGTAGAGTAAGATTATGTTCTTACTGTCCTGTAAATTGTACCGCAGCCGCTGACACATGAGGTCAGATATGCAGATGTCAGGAGAAAATCTTGGTGAGCAAGGATCGACTACGCAGCCGACCCTGAATATTACCTCGGATGTCGCATATGTAAGCTTAACCATCGCGACGTATTCATGTTTTGTTTTCCGGGAAGCATTGACGTGTTCTAAACATGAAGACGCAGTTCGATGTTTTAATGAGCCAAATTTGAAAACTGTTCTGCGTTGCTTACATAGGAAAAAGTTCTAGGGTACTTGACATATGTTTGCGGAAATTTTATTTTGTCTGGCTTTTTATATCTCAGTGATCTGTCTCTGAGATGACTAATTGCGCAAGACTGTAATGTATTTACCCTTTCTGTCATCTCCGCTAGTGAGTGCTGCCGCTAAGATAAGCATTAGAATATCATTCGTGCAGCTAGAATAAGTCCTCTTATTCCAGCAATAGCTTTTTATAGCGCTGGTTGGCTTCGAAAGTGGCACCCAATCACTCCTCTGATAGTTTGCCGGACATCCTTCTGCCCAACTGGGCGCCTACAATGATGTATTAGGGTAAATGATCACGCATGACCCTGCTTGTCGCACTATCAAAAACATAACGTTAATCGCGACTGCTTAACGCAGCTCTCAGCTCTGGTACTATCATCCGCTTCATTCGCTAAAGATTACAAACGACAGTAGCATGACCGTGGCCTAAGCGCTAATACATGTCACACCCTAGAAAGAGTTATTGATGAATTCGATTGCGACAGTTTACTCGATAAACAATAATTAACTAGTGAAATTCTGCAATCGGCTTCTGCAATCGGCTACATACTCACGGGGGCTGTTGGATGGCAATCCTTGACATTCCCGATCGCATGGAGGATCGCATCATCCCCGAACGCATCATCGACATTTCCGCCATTTTAGTCTCTATTTGTGATGCTTTCCGGTGAATATCAAGCAGAACACTACAGAAAGCAAGAACATGAAAGGGCGAGAACAAACATTTTATAAATAATAAAACATTGAAATAAAAGCATATAAGCCATTATGGTTAATCTAGCTCTTCCTTCATTGGCTATTTCTATCGACGATACACTGTATCGAACAAAATTTGACGCATTGCAGACAGTAGAGAGGGCGGTAGAGGGTGATGCTTTATGTAACATAATGTGCGAGATGCTCTCACTAATGTACACAAAGTGACTGATTTCTTTTCAACGTCTAAGAAAGTCCAGTCATATTGTTACTGACAGGTCTGCCAGCAATTAAATAGAATTGAGAACCGAAGGACGTGTGCCCAGTATTAGAGTACAGTAATGCCGTATGGAGAAGCGTACGTGATGCGCCAAAAAAGCGGTCTTAATGACCAATTTGTGCCCTCTGTCAAGAACCACCTAAGAATTTTGTTTTCGAAGGCCAATCAATACAAGACATAAGGTAGGGAGCGAACCACTTTGCGCGCCCAAATAAATCTCTAGTTTGAGGCGACAGAATACACTTTCTAAAACTGTAAACGATGCGTCACTGTGAGGGAATACGATTTTTTGGAGTATAAAAGTTGCATTAGTTGAGCACGTTACCTGGTGCGCGATGTAGGACTACTGCAATCTTCTCATCGAACGCCTTCAAAAACGAGCCCCTGCGATATTCTGTAGGTCAACTTCATCTTCTGTCCTCTGCTACAGTCACGCTCACAGCGTGACCGCGTGGTTTGGAAGCTAATGCACGTTCTCTTTTATAAACTCTTGGGCATCATGTATTGCTTAAAAGGAAGTACATAAAACACAGAATACACATTGTAAAAAATCGCATCCTTAGAAAACGGCCTTAAAAACCTTAAACACCCCTTAAGAAGGGATTCTGCATGCAGACGACTTATTCTGTATGCTTTTTCTTCATGCAGACGACTTAAAAGTGACCACTCTTGCCGAAGAATGTACAGGATGCAGTCCGTACGCGGATGCGACGCACGGCCACAGAATAAGCAAGGATGGGTAGGCTTAACCGACGATAGCTTCCCTCTTCGCATGGGCGTTGCGTCGACAGCGAGCGATGGCGATTCTACAGAGTCATGAATTGTGCGTTTGTTATCAACCTTTTCGTGCTGACGTGCTTAAGTTAATTCCTCTTGCAAACCTAACTTCGGGATTCGGCAAAGTAGGTCTGAAAACTTGCGATCCATCATAACCAACGACGAAACGGCCGCGCACGAGCCTATCTTCAGTAGCTAACAATGAGTAGCTGCAGTGTTTTACCATGGTACAAAGCGCGGTGAAAAATGAATCAATGGTCTAACCCAGTTGCTGCGTCCGGCAATAAAAACGGGCAGACTCGTACAACTCGTTTAGCGGGTGGACGAAATGTCTGTGAACGGCTTCTTGACAGCTGCTACGTCATTGGCTTCGGCCTCTGCTAGTGTCGTTGAAGCAAAAATCGTTCTTGTTTTCGGCCCCATGCAGTATAGAATGGAACGCACCCGAACTTCATGTGAAGCGGTAGACAGTCTCGTTCCACAACAAGTCTCCGAACTGTAGCAGCCTTGTCGGCCAGGTGCCTGGGCTGTGGAAGTCGAACAGCGGCGGTGGGCGAAGCACCGCCTCGAGTGAGGCGGAGGCGGCGTCTCTCATTGCGAAGAGCGGAAGAGCGCCGAATCAATAGCTTCGTGATCCCACTTCTGACACTATGTAGAGGGAAGTGCTTCTGTAAACATGAGCGCTAAACGAGACGCACCCCCGCTAAGCAAGTCAAAGGCCATCAGGCTTTATTGCACCCAAATATATTGCCGGGGAAGCAGTGGTGCAACCTAGCGGAACTCACACATACTACAAAAGGCGCATCTCTTATCTATAACTGACAACCTTCAGAAATATCGGAAAAGAGTGCTTCAGGCACTTATGCTCCTTTTAATGGCTTTAGTGTTGTTTGCTGCAGCCAATAAAAGCAGGCATCAATGCCTTAGGCCACCCTTCGATCCTGAAGGGTGTTATAGACGCGGAAATGGTGCAATTTTCTTAGAGTGTACCGCCGCTTTGCACCAGCAAAAGTTTGCCACATACTCGCAGGTGTTGAAAAAACCTTTGAATACTCATCGGAAATGCCTAATAGCTGACGCGATAGTGTTTGTTTTTCCGGCAAGGCGCTGTGTGTATCGGAGTTCTCGGGGTACACGTACACGTACACTTGAACGCTTACTATTGGAGGTGCATCTGTCATCGGTTTGAGGCCTTGCCACAAAAAAAACTTTGAAATAACTAGTCGTCATCCTAATCATCATCGGCCGGACTGTCGCCGATGTGGCAGCAAAGCCCTCCAGCATATTGCTCCAATAAACCCTGCTCGGTGCTAGCTCATCGACGTGATTCTTGCGAGCATCTTATCCACTAGATGGATGCTAAACAGTACTCTCTGCAGTGTGATGCCACCCTACAGGCTGCATAACCAGCGGCTGTGTCACAATTTATAAGTCGCCTGTGTTTCCTCTCATGTTTTTCTTAACATTGGCGATGGTGATGATGGCATCTGTTCGGCCGAACAACCTGTATAAGATAAAGCGATAGACGAGCTCTACACCTAATATTTGCCCGTAGCGGTGGATAAGGCGAAATGATAAATCATGACCAGCAGTGCAGAAGGAATAAAAAGTCAATTGGCTGGTTAACCGGAAAAAGTGCGAATATGGAACAATTGAATTAGTGGACAAAGTGTCTTCTGTGTGTGGTTTCCGAAAAAAATTCAAAAACATAAAAAGAACAAAACACACTGGAACAACAATGTACAATATTATAGTAAAACAGCACACAATACTAAATAATAAGGAAGTGACAAAATATTTTGCAGTGAGTATATGGTGACACCCCGTATATCAAAACTGCAGCTGCAACATACACCGTCGGGAGCTCTGACCGCCTAACATATTTATTGCAGTGCGTACTCCTTTGGGTTCACAGATGTACAGTCGCAGGAAGAATAAAATAGACCATGTTTCCGGATTCAAGGGTTCAAACGCTTCTGTCATGTCCAAGAATAAAATAAAAGGTTGCTGTTCTCACGTGAAAAGCGTGTGCAAAAAGCATGCGTTATGTGTTGCTAATTAACGCGTCAGAATTAAGACTGATTGTCAAAGCGTGGTCTAGATTCTTCAGTCCGCGGCAGTACGTAGGTGAGCTACAGGTTCGATATTTTCGTGGCGAGAATCTTGTTCAAATCACTTCGACGGCAGTTGTCGACATAAAACGTTGACAACCTCCGGGGAAAGCTTTGACTCCTGGAGGAAACAGGTGGCAAATTAAGTAACCCCATAGTAGTACTGAAAGACGCACTAGCATGAGACAAATTAGATGATGTGGTCGCCGAAAGTATACGGGCGCGTTCCTATTATGCCAAATGATCAATCCTACTGATTTTGCTAAATGCTTTTCAAAAGCTCCCCGAGGCCTTCCTCAGCACTACACCGGAATGAAAAAAGCTCCCATCTCCGAGCTGCTATGCAGTCTTCAAAACATGGGTGTGAGGCTCAACCTGACCATTGTAAATACAGCGCGTATCGGGAACTATGACCCGTTTGTAAACCCTCCCTTTGGTGTGGTGGAGGCCCCACTCAGTGCGACAGACGAAATCTCTCACAGCGTGCGGAAGATTGGAGCAATGGGCATCCGCCCGCTTCTGCTTTGGCGTGTACCTGTGGCGCATCTCTGGGGCCAATGCAGAATAACAAAGCGCCTGGCAGAGCTATTGCTATTGATCTTCACACGGCTATTGCTCTCCATGCTTCATCTGCAATTATCTTCTCTAAATTAAAGGACATGAGCGCCAAAGCGGCTCAAAATGCAAGAGGGGTGAGAGATGTTGGTGCGTGGTTCCGGAGACCAAGCGATACAAATATCTGGCTAGTTCCTAGCCAGTTTAAGAGTAAAGGCCGCCCAACGTAAATTTTATGGTCGACTATTTCGCATACCCATTAAAGACACAACAGTCGGCATAATTTAACAGGGCTCAGTGGGCTCCCGCCCCCGTATTCGCTGGCGAGGCGAAAGTTAATGTGCTCAACGAGTTCTGCCTTCTCAAATCTAGGCTTAAGCTATTAGTCAAGTTCTCGTATGATCGGAAGTGTGGGACTGGCATAAATTTCGAACAGATGGCAATTCTCACAAAATATGCCATCTCCTTTAGCGACAAGTGCGCGGCATATATTGCGGCTTCTTAATTTCGATGGGCATTCACAATCAATTGCCTCGTGACCGATTAACGCCGCCCGTAGAGCACGTCATACCGAGGAGAGTGACGTGTTCAACGAGGGCGAGAGTATTTGCAGTGAGGCAACTTGACGACATTATTGTAGCGCCTGACTTTTACATGTGTTGATCTTGGCGTTCGAAAGGAGGGCGTACTCTGCGTAAGAGCGAAATGTCCACAAAACGCTCTTTATAACAAACCAACAGGAAGACATCGTCTGTATATGATAGCACTCTGACACTTGCGGTACCTGACATTGACAGCCGCGCATTTCTTTTGAGACCATTCGCAGCGAAAAAAGGATCTATCGCAAGGACGAATATAATGGCTGGTAGGGTACGGCACCACCTAGCACCCTGAGTGACGGGAAAGCTCGGCGTGGCAAGTTATGAAAGATGTCTGCCGTTGTTATGGCGTACACCTGACTTTGCTACGTACTAAAGCCATAGAAGGGAATGTAACCTGCAAGGACATCAAAACGATAGGCATGTTTCAGACAATCAAATTTTTCTCTTGGTCAACGATGACTTACATTCCGCTATCCCCACAATTGCTGTTCGCAGGCTATCAGAACCCAGATACAGATTAGCTTAGGCCCGAAACAGAAAAATTGGTACATTATTATTAGTTTAAGTAAGACATGGTTGGCGCGGGCAAGAAGGAGGGCTGTGAGGATCTTGTAACCGACATTGAGCAGCATAATAAAACGACATACCAATGGGTTTCATTGGTTCGCGTCAGGGTTGGGAAGCAGCATAATACGTCCTCGGCCAAAAGAGTGTGGGATTAACTCTCTGTTCAGTGCGACGTTCAGTGTCGGCCTTATAAGAGTTTACTGAATGTGGGGAAAAACCGCCCTCTAAAATTCTACGGGGTTGTCTTCCGTTCCCGTGAACATGCCAGAATTCATCCCGTGCATGACTTTCCAAACTTCACTGCCAGTGTACTCGCATGATCGAGAAAACTTCGTCATCATCTAAGCATTGGAGATTGCAAGCAAAATGTGCAACGTGCTCTGAGCATTCTGTGCTTGTGTCACACTGTTCGTAGCAAAACAGC
>JAJIZL010038797.1:15892-30049 GCA_023969395.1 Amblyomma maculatum
GATTTTACTAGTTGAGTAGGTGTGTGTGAAAGAGATGCTAGGGTGTATGTTGTTGAATGAGGCGATAAACTTTACGAGTTCGTCCTCTGTTTCGGTAGAAATCATGAATATGTCATCCAGAAAGCGTTTGTAAAAAATTGGTTTGATTGCACATGAGGACAGAAAGTCGGACTCAATTTTGCTCATAAATGTACACACATGTAGCAAAAATATCACCTCTTATCACTCCAACATGGAGACGTTTCTTACAGTTACAAGAAAGCTGATAATTTTTCTCTTTCTGGGACATGATAATAGGCGCTGTGTGCTAATACATTTCGCACAGAGCTTCATGATTTATGAAGCCTCAATTACTCGATCACAATTTGGCTTTTGCTGTGGCACTGCAACTTCAGGTGGTGACAATTTGCGCCACCTTAAGCTATGGCTGACCAACTAGTCCTCCAGTTCATGCTGTACAGTCTAATTGGCCATCCAAGGAACCGGGCTTGATTCCCATTTACTTTTATTGTAGTTCACACATGAATAAGCTGGTTTTATTAGAAGCCGAGCTGCCAAATGAGTGATGCTCCACTTATAACTCGAACATTTTTGACACTTATGCAGAACCAGATATTCAGTGTGCCCTCACATTCCACAGAAATAGCCAAACTCTGTGATGACCTCTCGTGGCGTCCTAAAACTCACCATGCACTCAATCCCTGGCAGGCACTGCAGTTAATCACCATCTGTCAGAGGAAAGGTCATTTTTTCTCACTATAACATCAACACTGACGTCAAAAGTTTCGCTGAACAGTTCTTTTAAAAAATTAAGAATTAAATCAATGCGACAAGCTGCAGCCAAGAATCTACCTCTCTATTATTGCTTCAAATGAGAACGCCTGTCTTTTAATGCACCATGTAGAGAGTAAGTTTGCATGCATACCCTTTTGCAAGCAACTGGTAGTTTGGTCCCACCTCAGAAAACTTGCAGTTCTTAAAAGTGATTTAAAGAAAAAATGTTTGCTTTGGTTTGTTTATACAGTTTAACTTCTGAAATCAACTGTCGCTATGAGTGACGCCATTATTGAAGGTTTCACAAATTTCGAACACTTAGGTTTCTTTAACACGCATTCCTTTGAAAATATACTGAGGCGCCTTTCTTTTGGCGTTAATCGATAATAGCAAAGTGGCTGCCCGAGTAGGTATTGAACGGCCTCCTTTGGATAAACCGTCAAGCGTCCTAACCAGCAAAACCCTGCGAGCGACGAAATCTGTTTATTATGAGTGCCATTAAGTATACGTCGTCAATGACACAAGTGGAACCGATTATGGCAGTCGGACACGTCAGAAACGAGGAGGCAGGTACATTTATGGGATTCTTCCTCTTAGTCATGTGAGCTTTTGAAATAATTAATTGTCCGCCTATGAGACGATATGTGTTGCTTTGGCTTGCGGCTGCCCTTAAACATAATAAAACTTTTACTTTTCCTTTCGGGCATGAAACCATGAGGTGAAATACATTCCAAATATTTTTGTTGCTGTAATGTAGAAGTTCCGAAAATCTTTTGTATGCGTCTGCATATGCGACCAGTCACAGTAAGCAGGTAGCTATTAGTTTTGTGAGCAGGTAGAGAGTTGTGTTCTGGGCTCGCGTTGCAGCTTGCAATGCGCGTCTATGCGGGATAGCTCATCCGTGGAGAAAATCTGTGGCGTTGAACTTGGCCACAGCAGGGTTTGACTTGTTCGTTATCATGGTCCCTGCGAAGCGAAGAAAAAATAAGGTTTCTCGCTCGGCGCCACGTTGACTCTTTATGCTTTGTTCTTAACCTGTGTTGCTTAAAAATACTTTTTCTAAGAACAAGGCTTTCAGATATCCCTCCGCAGTCACCAGTGACCGTGTAGTTACTGTTCAATGAACTACTCTTGTTTATGGGGTATAACGCCTCAAAGCGGCTCCGGCTATGAGAGAAGCCGTAGAGAAGGGCTCCGGAAAATTCTACCGCCTTGGTTATCTTAAAGAGTACTTATATCGTGCAAGACACAGGAGCTTTCGGCACATCGACTGGAATTCGACCTTTCGTCCTTGGGTACACACAGGCGAGTGACTAAACACTGCGCCTCCTGAGCGGAATATCGATCATCTAATGCAGAGTCGCTCAGGCTTGTTCAGAGTGCTCGAGCGGTGCACTGGGAAACAAATCATGCCAACTTTGATGCAACTGCTGAGTAAGAATAATGCGCATCTGGATATGCGGGTCAAATTACTTTGCCGCTGCGCATGTAATCTTTAAGAGTCGGCATATGCTTCAAACATTTCTTCGTAGAGCTGCATTGGAGAGCTCTTGGCAAGCGTGACCGGCATTTTACACGTCAACGTCCAAAGATCGCCTCATTTCAAGGTAATAGCTTTCCTTCTCTCTTCAATATTATCGAAACGTAAATTCAAGCCAAGCAACCTCAAGCACGATATTTAGTCCTATGTAAAAGTTTTTTATGACTGTTTTTAGATAAGCATAGTGACTAAAGGAAAATGACTGCGGCTGGAAAACGAAGCGCCTTCGCACATATGAAAATTCGCAAATGTGCTGAAGAGTACGTTGTGATGCTGCTCTCAGACTGCCTACGTTCAACATTAAAGCTGATGATAGATCATATCGCCAATCAACCTTGAGTCAAACAGGCGAGCAAAATACTCTGCACAGCCCGCATTTCTTGTCTACAACAGCATCATTGTCTGCAACAGCATCACGGTAAAGAGGGGACTGCGATTCATGGCGTGCAAATAAATACCTTTTTAAAGTATAAGTTTCGTTTTGTAGACGCGAAATGGTGACGGAATCTGTTGGCGATATTCATGAGGGGTGAAACTGTTTCGCATTATTCTGTATTCATTTGATTATGAACGTATTCCTAAAAGAGCTTCCACCAAGAAAATACAAATACACTCTGGCGATGGTCAGATCTTTAAAGCACATCCATACTCATTCTGAGCCGTGTATTTTCGCTTCTGCCAGTACCGAAATCTGCTTTCCCTTTCCGGGAGGAAAAATTTCCCCAACGTTCATACAAAATGATGTTTCCTTGTCTTACGTGCACCCAATTTTTCCACACAAAGTAAACGCGGTTGTACTCAACCATAACTAAAGCAAACAATCGGCTAGCACGACTGAGGTGCTTTCTTTAATAATCAGACAAATACTAATCAACGACAAATCAACAAAAATGCTCGCGTCTACAAGTTCTACAAGAGTTTGGTTCCGTGCAGTTTTATCTTGCCGGCCTAGGCTCTTTTTACGCCCACGAAACGAATCGCTTGCTCAACGACTGCCACCGCAGTGCAAAGCGCACGCATACCGACAGTGCATGCGGTGATGAGGTTTGCGATGCATCCAGCGACCAGTGCCCGAAAGATGAGTGAGGCCACGTCGCCGGACCTGCTGGGTGCAATGGCGCTTAGGGCTCCCATCGTCACAGCAGTCGATCCCACGTTGGCAAAGCTGCAGAGTGCGTACGTCATCAGGCGTCGGGTGCGCACCTGCACTCAGGAGATATTTAAATGCGTTACGTTTAGCACGTACGTGGTGGTTATGCAGAATTCTGGCTAGGCCTTAATGGTAACTGGAAAAATCTCATGCAGCCTGATCGTTTCAACAATATCCGTTATCATTTGAGAGACAATACGAGCCGAGTGCAAGGCCCTAAAAGCCGTATTATAACGGGATTACGGAACAAAGTACATGCGCGGAGACACTGGGTTATATTTACGCTGTAAACATTTACGCTTCCGGCATTCTCAAATACCTCTCATACGCGTGAGAAGTAGTTTGGGTAAATTTTCCTCTTGATTGAAAACAAGAGGATTACAATCACGGGAAAAGTGACAAAAGTTCATGTCAGAAGCATCTCTTCGATTCAATTGAACAAAAGTGCAAGGCGAGTGAACGCATTGCTTTTAGGCTAATAGCCATGCTTTGCATGCTCAACGTTCCTTGAGTAACAATGGCGGCTTCGTTAAAATGTTGGATCCTGTCACATGTGGTGGCAGAGTGATGGCGTTGATGTAGTGTATCCGGCTTAGGTTAAAAGCAAAACAAATAGGTGGCGGATTCTGGGTAAAAGAAAAATTACAGTGATTGAACGCTTTGGAAACGAATGCAGAGCGAAAGTTATCACTGCATCGAGCACAACAACGAACACGAGTGCTGCAGCGAGCACAACCAGCCTTCCGTTGAACCCATCAAAGTTCACCGGCGTTCTACGCTGACCCCAGTTTCATGTCTGTTATGAACTTGCCTACGTGGCGTAGGGTAATGTTAACTGGAATGTTATGGAAGGCAGATTTCAATGTCACCTTCCATATGAAAGGAGACTTCCGAGTTGACGATCTTTCAGACACTCACCGACGCTGACGCTGAGGGTACAAGCTGGCTGGCGTAGTGAAGCTTCCGCGTCAAATACAAAACTGCATAGTGGTCGAAATACCCAGAAAAGCAATGGTAGTCACCTGAACATGGTGAAGCCTGTTGGCCAAAGCGTTCCTTGCCAGTCACGTAACCGATCACCACCTACTACATGAAAATATCTGGGCCTCCACCCCCAGTGACTGTGGAGCTACGTACCAAGGCGGCATTATAAATTGTTTTATCCCATTGAAACACGTCATTGGGAGGATAAAATGGTAGCTTCAAGATATTCATCAATGTTTAGGGTGAGACGTGGGTTGTAAAAGTTTGTGTGTAGCAAATTTAAGATTTAAGATTTACTGACGACACCGGAAAAGGTAACATAGGGGATCACCTGTAAACTGTAATAAATGGGTGAGAGAGGAAAGAGAGCATAGGAACCTTTTAAATGAATATGAAAAACGAATATTATAATATTTAACAGTTTATCAATAGAAAATCAGTTTGCAGTAAGTTGTGAAATTATAGACATGGTGAAAAAATTATTTGGAGAGGCAGTTAAATCAGATAAGGAGCACAACATGATCAGAGGAAAGGTAATAGGGTGGCTCGATTTTCCATCTACGGGATCATTAACGGTAATTTTTAACCATTTTTTCAGGAAGAAAAAGACTCATCGAACCGCTTTGTGCTGCCATTACTCTCCTGTTTGCGACAGAAACATGGATAACGCAGGAGAGGTTTTTTGCTCGAATTGAGAACCGCAACGCGATGTAGAGAAGGAAATCCGCCATAGATAACGTTCATTCCACGTTGATGTGCTCTCAGGTATCGTCAAAATGTAGGTTTTTGAGCTATTGCTGTAGCCCTTCCGTTGTAAATATCGACGTTCTCGACCATCAAAAAAAAAAAAAAAACGCATAGTCAAACCATGTTATAACGATAGCGACAAAAACAACATATTGGAAATAACAATGAACTATCACAGAATAGTAACCGTGGGTGCTTTTTCTGTTGTAGAATATACTGCTTATAACAATGCTGTTAAACACATTAGAGGCAATGAGAAATCAGTATGGTAGCTAATAGCCAACTTCACATGAAACAAAACCTAGGAAATGCTGCAATCACGCAGGAAAAGCTGCGCTGTCAATGCGAAAGCGAGCGTATGAAGAGACCTTGTTACTGTGCGCACGAAAGTCGTGCGCTCGGGAGAGGACAACATGCCACATCGGCGCTGAGGGTGAGCAAACACTCAGTACTCTTCTATATTCGACCTGTCCGTTAGAAGTTTCTGAGAATGCGCCTCAACTTAACACTCGGAATAACGGCTTGAGGGACTAGTTGGTGCTGCATCGTATTAAGAAATGTGGCGCAACAAACAAACACAAGAGAAGATACACAACACAAGTGTGTTGTGTATCTTCTCTTGTGTTTGTGTTTGTTGCGCCACATTCTTAACACTCGGGTTCCGGCGCCGATGCTCCGCTGATGAGGTCACGTGCACCACACCAAACTGCGCCAATATCTGAGGTGCACATTCCTTGCAAGCACGGATTTCTTTTTCCTTGATGTATTGATGACGGTGGCGCGTCGAGAGTTGAATTCTTCCCTGACGATGATTCAGTTGCGAAAAGTGAAGATTTCATCGTTGAGGCAGTCCTCTTCTCTGTAAACTGTGCTTAAAGCAACAATGAAAAGGAACCGATGTTAAAAGTAAACGATGGAGCCGGACTTCATCTTTGCTATTGGTCTTCTCCTTGTGTATCTGCAGTAGATAGCGTGTTCAGTTCGAGAACAGGACATTCGTGAATTAGTCATGGCTGACTGATATGGATTATTATATTCTTTCCTGCAAAGAAGTCAATATTGTAAGCTACTAACGTGTCATTAAATAATCTGATGTTCTTAATTTTGTTTTTCTGGCAAAATACGGTAATAACAGGTATCAGTTATAGCACTAATATTCATTCGCATTTCGATCTGTTAAGAGTGGATTTGACTGTATTTGCAATAAATGCCACTCTGAATTTGTAGCTTTGGGTTTAGCAAAAAAATGCAGCTTCATAAAAACTTTTTTGTATTAGGTATACAAAAAATTGTATTAGGTATACTATGTGAAGAAAACACGATTCTGTACCATTTAAATGAGTTGTTAAGGTGGTGAATCGATCATGAGAACACCCCCTAAGAAAGGAGGCGGTAACAGTTTCAAACATGCTTGTGGTTTTGTATATTTTGAATGCTCTTATCCATCTGCTTTTCAACCATGCCATATTTCTTCTTTTCAACTCCCAATGTCCTAAACGACATTTGGTAACTTGCACCGCAGATTCATTCGCGCAATCACTGGTGCATCTATGCCCTAATGCCTCAGATGCAGTGACGACGCCTGCATCGAGACCCGGATGGATACCATTGCATTCAAATATAAGAAATGCAGTTTCTACGGATTTACCTCACTGCACATATGTAATTGTTTAAAGTTCTTTTTGTACCTGCGTTTTTAAGGCACCAAGATCCGGCTTCAAAAAATAGAGCACTGCCTATTGAGTTGTTAAAGAAATATTCCTGCCTGATCTGCCTTTTCCAGTTTCGAGGAGCCAATTTTTATCTTCTGAGACCTTTACCTGCTGTTTATCGCTATTTATCTGCCCATGCGCCCTATATATTTACTCTTCAGTTTCCTAGATCATTTCCTCCGTTTAATCTCTCTTTTTATTTAAATTTAAATGCTATCAAAATACTATAGGTGCCAAACTGGTGCTGTCAATTTGCCCCTTAGGCTTTCCTCGTATAATATTTTACCCTGAAATTCGCATACTTCGAGCGATGCAAAGCCCAAACCATACTGCACCCCCTCGTTTGTCATTTTGCCATGGACACCAAGTGCAAAACTTCAACAGCTCTCTGATTTATTTCTAATGTCACCAGTATTATGCGTTAAGGCTCAAAACCACATTCCAGAAAATAATATCTTACACTATAATTTTGTTTTCCAAATACCCCTCAGGGCATCGTACCTCTTGTACTTCCACAATGCCCTGTTTTATTCAGTAGAGGGTTTTTATAACCAGTATTGAAAACGCCAGGGTTTTATAAAGGCCCAGCAGCATCAAAGCTGAGAAAGCCTGTGTATATTTTCCATACATGTGGTAGCTGGATACTTCGTTGGGTGTGCAATCGGGCTCAGATTTGAGGAGCGTCTATTTCATTCTGCAGCTTTATTCTGCATCGTGAAAACGCAGTCAACTGAATTGTGGGCATTAAGGCCATATTTTCAAGGTGCATGTTCCCCAAATAAAAGTTCACATTTTTGCTACGAAACTATCCGCACCTCAATCAAACACGCAATTCGAGCCGGCACTTTACAAAATATGAAGTATGCAGTTTTGTTCTTTTTCTCTGCTTACAACAAAGCATGACTTTGAAATAAAGATATTGCTGAGCCGATGATAATCATTAGCTCTTTATTTACACCAAAATAGGAGAACAAGCCGAAAGACTTGTTGCCTTGCTTAGAGGAGGTCAGCAGGGATCCCTTGCAACTCTCCGGCCTCCAATGCGCGCAAAATGAGCTGGCGCGGTTGGGCGAGCTCGGTGGTACGCAGGAAGGACTCCCGTGCATCCAGTCTAGCTGAATTGTTTGAGCTAGCTGTGTCGTGTACAGGTCCACATCAAGTGAATGAATGTGGCCGGTAATGAGCAGTGTTTGCCCGGAGGTGCAATAAGATTTGGGAAAAGTCTGCTATATTACCATGGGTTTGGAAAGTTTCCTGTTTGTATTTTGCGCTAATGGACGGCCTCGCGTCGGGACAGTTCCCGGTTGTGCAGAGTGGTACAGGCACCGCTCGAGCCGATAATGCTGGAGGATGTCAGTGTACGTAACAAGGCGTGAATGAGTACCTTGTGGAGTGTCAGAGGAAGCGGCAGGCTGAGGAGGGTGCTCCGCCCGGCAGCTGAGTTTTCGGGCTAGAACATGCGCCTGTGCGTTTCCGCTGAGCGCCTCATAGGCTGGGGCCCATATGAGAAGACGAGGTGTAGATGGTAAGGGGAGAGATCGGAGGATAGTGTGTGCCTGTCGGAATATACGACCTGCATCAAAGTCACGAATTGCTTGTTGAGAATCGCTAACGACTACTTTGGTGGAGGGGTCGGTCAGAGCTAACGCCGAGTGCACGAAGATGAGGCGGGCGAATTGCATGTGTGCGCTGGGCGCGGGCTCGTTAGCCGAATCCTTCGCAGTGGCCTCTGCTTTGACTCTGTCGTGCCATGTGCTTTTCTCTTGCGTGGTGCCTGTACATCAGTGTTTTACGTACTGTGGATGCTTCTTCCACCTAACATCCTGGTCGAGTTGCACGCTTTCCAATCCTGTGCTTCCTGGATCCTCGGTACATGATCGCAAGGGCACTGCACTACGAAGCTTCACAGAGGTTGCTACACCAGAACGGACAATATTGACTCACCACCGGGACCCATGAAGTCCGTTGCCCCTACTTTCATGGTCATGGCTCATCACGGTGACTGTGACATCATTTACGGCGCCAACGTTGAATAAAAATGTCTATGTACGAAAGTGGCACTACCAATAAAAGTTGGATCCCATTGAAGCTGGAGAAAGTTTTATACTTGTCCGGCACAGCCACACACAGCCATGACACGCACGAGAAGGAATTAACGAATCTGACAATTTTGAAAGAGAAGCTTAGTGCTCCCATACGACTAGAAGATGGTTTGAAGCTCGCCGCGAACAAAAAAAAGTCGCATGTGCAGCCCTCGCCTGTAAGCTACATCACCTACATGTATAACGCGCTAGTCCTTTGCCGCCATGTTTAGGCCGCTACGTGAGAATAGGAGGAGGTGCGCAACATCTTGAAAGGAATTGCGGACGACGCTTTCCATTTTCTCCTCTGCGAGGGCTGTGGTAGCAATTACACCCTCAGCAAGAACTGCTGTCAATTTGAGGAAGTCAAATGCCAGCGCATACTCCTGCAGTTTTATTGAATTGCCCCTAGGCCGCAAAATCTTCATGTGTGACGCAGTAACTACCATCCAGCACACATCCGCTCCGCCCCTTTGCGTCGTGAACCGAACCACTCTGATTGTTTGTTGCGAAATGGAGGCGTGCGCAACTGTGCTGCCCTGATCCACCGCACCGGAGCACAAATTAAATTGTCTCGCTTAATCAGGAAGTCGTGCATGAAGAGACTTGGATTTCTATCCGGCTCTCATCACCATCGCACAGTTCAGGGTCCTTTTAAGGTGAGAGCCTTTAATGGCTCGTGCTCGCGGCCGCACTCGTGTCCGTCTATCCGCAATGCTCTAGTTTGGTGACGTTATCAGTGGTGTAGTATGTCGTAATCTGAAATAATTGATAACTACTCTCTAAATCAGTACTAACTAATGACTAACTAGTCGCTAACTAATGACGAACTAGTAACTGACTAGTATTATTTACTCATTAGTCATCACAAACTTTGTAATGGCTAATCACAAAGATGAGTGTGATGGCATCGCATGGCGACGCCTCGACTGGTCATGGCTTACCAAGCGATTCACGCATATACGAAGCTGACCCTGCCGGGCGTCCGATCTAGGCGTCCGTGCGGCGCCTTTCAATTAGGCTTCTTGAACGCCGCACCACACAGAATATGGAAGCAGACGCAATACACCAGACATCAGCGGCGTTTCAAATTGAGTTACAGAAAAGTAAAGGTACAGTATCGGTCACAAAATTTAGCCAGCAGCCAACATAGCCAGTCAGTCAGTTCAGGCGTTCAGTCGTGTCCGACTCTTCGTGACCCTATGGACCATGTCACGCCACGCTTTCCGGTCTCTCACTATCTTCTTAACATCACACAGCTTCTTCTGCAATGCCTCGAGAATGCCATCTAACCATCGCGTTCGCTGCCTACCCCTTCTCCGGCGACCCTCAACCTTTCACATAGCCAGTGGCGTAGTCCAAACTGCGGTTGTCCCGACGTTTAAAAATTTGACTAACCCGATTTGATGAGAGAATCGAGGCTTTCACATTGGAAAATTATCCGAGCGCAGTGGCATGAGACTTGTGACTGCCCTAATGTGGAACTGGGCAACAATAACACATAATTGCTACTCAGTAACTTACTCGATCCTACGAGAACTAAGCCCGAATCCCGCAAAACTCTACATAGCATCGCACTACCTTTCCATGGCACCGAGAAAAAGCTCACGAACACATTAAAAGATCAATGCGTAGACACCTCCCGGGCCATCCGCACGCCAGATGGGTACTCTGGATTGGATGATCCTCATATTGATAGCGTCTTTACTGTAGCAGAGATCAGAGCTGCTGTTAACAAAACTGACACCACCTCGACAACGGGGAAAGATCGCATCATCAATAAGATGTTGCGCAGCTTAGAGGACCAGTCAGTAGAGGCCCTTACGGACCTCTTCAACAGGTACTGCACAGAAGGCAGCGTTCCTGAAGAATGGAAGCACTGTAACAATAATTTCATACCGAAACTGTGTAAAAGACTCGAACCAATAAAGCGCGCAGCGAGACGAACATAGGAAAATAAATAACAAAAATAAGGTTTACCACATTTTAAATTTGATGATAATGTGCGGTTCCTGACAGTGAGCGTTTTTTTTTTAGTGATTCACTTTGTGCCTCTTGTTTTTTTTTCCGCTCTTTGCATTTGCTTTAACACACCTCCACTCTTTTTTTGTCGCAAATATTCAGTTTTTTTATTGATCTATGCGATGGGGTGTATCTGTTGTACAGTGGCGTATAAGAGGTTGGTGTCTTCTGTAACAAACTCAGCTGGCAGTAGGCGCTCTTTCTATTCCACTTATTTTTCTGTGCTCACGTCCTTGCGCAGTTTCGTTGGTTAAGTATGAACCCACTAGCCCTTTTGTATGTACTTCTATGAAAAACGCTCGAGGTGGGGAACCTCTGCCCAATCTCGCTAACATGTCTCCGGAAGGTATTGGAACGCGTTGTCTAAAATAGGCTCCTCATGCACACTTACGCGGAAGGCAAGAATCCCCCGTCCATAATTGGGTTTCGAGCAGGTGTTTCGACTCCGTTTATCATGTGACAAATGCAACATGATATTCTGGATCTAATTTGCATAATATCCATGCGAACCATCATGGGACGCGATTTGAGTAAGGGCTTTCACAATGTGTCACACGCTTCTATCCTAACTCACCTCTCACAGATGAACGTAGGCAAATTGACATACGACAAAATCGCCACCTTTCTGAACGAGCGTACGGCTACGCTTCATTTCGTGGACAAAACTAGCCACTACTGTACACTAGAGATGAGAGGAACACTGCAAGGTGCCGTGCTTTCACTTTTTTCTTCTTCGTCAGTATGAGGACCTCCCGCGTCTGCTAGATGCTATCCTGCGCATGCATCATTCCATATTCGCCGACATCGCCATATGGAGCAATTTTGGCTCCGATGGAGAGATTACCGAGTCATTACAACGAACTATCGACACGGTATAATCATTCGTGCAGGAAAACGGCCTCAAGTGTTCACTGGCTAAATCTGAACTCTTAGTCATAATGAACAAACAACCCTCATAGGCAGATTTCGGTTCTCGAGAGACCGTCCAGTTACACACTGACACCCATCCAATAACCCCGGTAACCACGATCAAAGTTCTCGGGATGTTCATTTATAATAATACGCAGAGCACAGAAGTGATACGCTGGCTGAGCAACAGGGCGCATCAGATAGATACGCTGGCCAGGCGCATTGCCACCTCTCATAGGGGCCTCAAAAAACCGACCTGTGCAGGATCATGCAAGCATTCATGATAAGTAGAATCAAGTACGTCTTCCCGTACTGTCATCTGCGTAGCAGGGACGAAACGGCACTCAATAGCATAATTAGCACAGGGTGCAAAGCGGCCCATGACATGCCTGTATGCACGAACTGAAATCGACTACTGCAGCTAGCAATTTTCAACACGCTACCTGAGCTAAATGAAGCCACAAGACGGCCCAAGTGATCCGCTTGTCACACAGCGTTGCGGAACGCGTAATTCTTATCAGCTTCCATATACGGTACATTGAGGAGGTGAGTGAACATCGCATTTTATCGGTTGCCATTACTGATCGGCTAGTTGTTTGGAAAATAGCCAAAACCGTGCTACTTGGCACACATGACACCCGCATAAAGACAAGGGCACTGACCCTTTAGGAACAATACGAGAACGAACAACAAGCAGTGTGGGGGGATGCATCTCAGCACGCTTTGACGGAGCATACGTGGCATGTATTAACACTCCAATGTCAGCCTTCAAACGCCATAACCTTTCATGCTATGCTATCGTACTTGCCATCGCGGTTCCGCGCACCAAAACTATTCTAAGCTGCTCAATGAGCGCCTTCCAAAATTTTGCCGATAATTCTGTAAGCGCGCTCTCAACACGCATTATGTGCAACCGATCTCTCGATCACATCAAGCTCGAATGAATTGCGGCTCACGCGGGTAACCACGGAAGCGAAGCGGACGATCGTCTAGCCCGAGGCTTATCCAACCGGGGGATGGCAGATCTATCGGGAACGGACGCGCCAGCCGAGGCGCCGCGAACGTAAGCGGAGATTACAAAGTTTTATCGCGAGCAAAGATGCACGTATCCCGCCCATCACTGCGAGCTGCAGCGGGCGCAAGCCACGACACAGACTCCTGCAGACAAAGGCCACTTTAGCCCCTACCGATTATATATAACTGCAAACGTTGAATACAACCTTCGATTCTGTCACTGCGGTGATAGGACGCACGCCACCAAAGACCATATACTATGGGAAAGCGTCAGCAATCTCCTTCTGACGACATTCTTGCCTTTGCCAGCTCAATCTCCGGAGGAATGGGACAAGCTGTTGCCCAGGCTAAGAAAAACAACGCAACTGCCTTCTGTGCGCAAGCCCAAGAGGCGGCTCCCGACTGGAGGCCACCCTAGACTCGCCCCAGCCCGAACTAACCACTTTCATTCTGTGGCAATAAAAGTTACCACCCCCATAATCGAACTGCGCATGCCAGGTGTCTGGGCGGCGCCTTTCATTTGGCACTTCCTGGAACGCAGGATCATCCAGCATTCAGACCCATCAGCGGCGTTTCAAATTGGTTAACAGAAAAGAAAATGTGCATTATCTGTAACAATGCTCCATGGTCACCTTAACCAAGCCGCAATGAACATGACGAAGGTGGTAGTGTTAAAAGAAAGCGGTGTCGTATCACAGGGCTTTGGACCAAAACGCAATAGCAGCTTTCGGGTCATCACAGTTGCGCTCTAACCTGCCCGCCCAATTTTTTTTTCGGTCCGGTGCTCGTTCACCTCGCTACAGAAATCCGGCAGGGTGGCAGGCTGCTGATCGTCGCAAAATATTCATCAGCTGCTCCCCCGTCGGCCACACTTCGTGGCATTGCCACAGGTGGCTTTCGCCGCCTTGCAGTGAGTTTTGTGTTGCTGCTGTCCAGAAACGCCTCGCCGTTTTACTCCCCAATCCATACTGATCACAGTAATTCGACCAGCTGGGCCCACGTCGCTTGCCCGCTCCCCAGCTCCAGAAGGCAGTACTTTCTGATTTTAGCAGCCGCTCCCCCACCCTCCCCTTCCTCATCCCCGGCTGCTCCCCTCTACGACCGATCTCTCAGAAAACTGATGAATGCTGGCACTGTGTGTCCGCCATTCCTGAACATCAGCAACTAGCCGAAGTGTTTTCATCCGGCATTTGGGTGGCGACACTCTCACTCTTGATTGCTGTC
>JAJIZL010038801.1:0-10775 GCA_023969395.1 Amblyomma maculatum
CCTTCGCGCAGGCGGAGATGTACAGCCTGTTTGACACTTATTAGAGGGAAACTGCGAGCGCATGGCTTCCGGGCTTTCAGAACCGATGCCGTCGTTAGCAGGCGAAAATGGATGACACCAAACCCACGTGCGGAAAGAGCTGCCAACCATGACTTTTACGCATGCTTCTTTGCAGTGCATTTGCGGTAACGCACTCCCAATATCCCTCCATGTGTGAAACAGTTTCAGCCTGTACGCATCAAGACGTGCACGTGCGGGCCAGTCGGGCACGGCTGCTGCTGGGCCCCGTTGGAAAGAATCGAACATCTAAATTACAGGTGCCCAGATAATTAATTCGGACAGCTGTACACGCCGCCGCGCGCGTAGGAACACGACAGCGACAATAGAGCCACAGTGTGCGCATGCCTGCATCCCAAATGAGCGAGCCACGCTTATATAATGAACCTAGACAAGCACTGAACGCTACCAATCGGCAAACATTAGGGACCGTCCAAGCATTACGCAGAGAGTTGAAGCTTCAACTCTCACATCAACGCTGCTCCGGAATAGCAGAGACTACGTGATTTACAGTCACCGTTAGGCGCATAGATCAGCATTCGTGGCACGCAGCGATGGTCAATTTTTCTGTGTGCGACCTCCGCTGTCTGTCTAATTATCGCTCTGGTAGCCGCTTTTCATTTATTAATGCGAAAGCATTACTTCGCTATGTTCACAGATTTCTGTCAGCAAACTCGTGTCCGCAGAAGTTGTAATTGAGAAGTGGTAGAGGTTAATGAGTGGTGTCAATCAATAGAGGGTGATGTAATGTGTCGGTAAAAATAATTAGGCAAGTAAGTTAATTTGGTTATATAATTAGAGGCAAAATGTAAAAGTAAAGGCGAAAATGGACTCATTAGCCAATGACTTGGCGCCACATGTGAGTGTATAAAATACTAAAATAGTTAATTAAATCAGTCAATTAAAGGTCCACGGAAACGGCCCCCGAGAAGACACTGATAAACGCGTTCAATGTGTAGAACGAATTATTTTGAGCATTAAACCAAAGTATAACTCCTTAGAACAAAGCCAGTGATTTATTATTAATTTTTAAAAACAGCGTTTTTTGAAATTCGCGGGCACAGAGGATGTCGTTTGGCGGTGTCGCATGGAACTATTTCCCAGGACCGTGACGTCACGGGCATGTTGACTGGCAAGCAAGCCAGAAGCTGCCATTCGCTGCGGCCACTGCAGCCATGACGTCACGGACACACTTCCGGTAGCTGCGAAAGTCGTCTGCTCGTGCGCTGCTCGAACTCTGTGCGGGCTGTTACAGGTTACAGCTCGCCGCCCTTATCGGTTAGGTGGCCATTGCCCATTAAGTGCAAGCGAAGCGACGCAGGGATCGGCAGAACGAAGCTTCATTTACAAATATCTTATTTATATAACGTGGTTTCAGGAGTATCGGAGTGTCGTCCGACGAGGCGTCAACAGCACGGTCAAGCACCGCACGATGGCAGCACTTCCTTGACCGCCGTAAACGCCGCCGCTGTGGCCCCTCCTCCCGCATACCGTTCGCGACCGACACGGCGGATCGTTAGCACCGATGTCCGAAATAAAGCGTGCTAAAATTTGTTGGCGTCTGGAATATTGAGCCGAATATCAAGTATGAAGCCCTCGTGAGGATCGCTGACCAGCAGCAAATTGCTGGTAAGAACGATAGCCGTGATACAAGCTAGTTTCTGCTCAAGCCAGCTGCCGCTGGTGCATTTCGGCTGATCCGATCTGCTCGTACTAGCTCTGCAATTAATGCGTCGGCAGAGTTAATCCTATAATTATTTTACTATGGCAGGATAGGAATCACTATAAGGCAGTTTCATAAGCAGACGATTTACGACAGCGTTGATCATGTTCCAAAGCGTCGACCGCCGCGGCTTCGAAGCGAAACAATAGGCCTAGCGACGACTAGGGACGGTCACGCACGGCGCCGGCGTTCGCCGCGCTCGCACGTTCCACCCCCGCGGTAATTGTGTAACGTACCTCAGCCTGCTCGCGGCATTCCGTGCAGCAGGCGTTGCAAACTCGTGTACTTTCATAGCTAAGGCCGCGCATTTTTTGGCGTTCTGCTCAGCAACAAGCCGTTCAAACGATACTGTAGGCACGACAAGGCTTCAGTACGCAGTCGCTGCGCTGTCGGCCGTAATCGAAGACCTCGGGCGGCACCATATTCTATACATCGATCTTCAAACGTGATACAGTGGGCAAATGAATAACTTTGTGAAGCAGACCCGCTCGTACGTTTCGCGCACTCGGGCGCCGACGAGTAGCTTCCGTCAACAGACGCCGTCATAACCTCAGTTAACGACGCAAACCGAGGTCGTCAAGCTCGGTTTGCGGTAACCGCGGTTAGTGGTGCAACCATGGTTTGGTCCGCCGTGTAACATAGGATAACCACGGGTTCGCGGTTACACTAACCGTCGCTGCGCGAACTGGCGAACTCCTCGGGCGTGTGCAAGCGAGGACGGGTTGGAGCGAGTACGCCAGCGAGCGAGCGCGCGGCAACCGGAAGTTCGTCGAAGTGACATATGTCTGGGCGGAGCTTCGAACTTGCTTGTATTCTTTGTTTTTTTATGGCTCCCTTCGGCGTACGAGTTGAGGGGGAAAATTGGAAGGGTCATTTTTAATCGCCGATATCTCTGGTGTTGCAGAAGCTAGATCGAAAATTTTTGCGGGAGAATGATGGGTGGTTCAATAACTATCAGTGTTATGGCGTTGTTTACCCTTCTTGGTGACCCCTTTCTGGGGACCTTTAAGGTAACGTCAAGGATGTGACATCACGCATCCTGAAGTCGAGCCAAAAAAGGGCATAGGAAGGGACTGGCGCGCAATTTGAAAGTACCAAAGACTAAAGTAGTTAATTAAGGCAGTTATAAATTAGGGTGACGTCAAGGTTGTGACGTCACGCAACCGGAAGTAGAGCCGAAAAAGGGCATAGAAAGGGATTGGTACTCAATTTGAAAGTACCAAAGACTAAAATGGGCAAACAAGAAGTGAGTCAATGGGACGTAGAGGATGTGACGTCACGCAACCGGAAGTAGAGCCGAAGAAGAGCATAGGAAGGGATTGGCGAGCAAATTGAAAGTACCAAGGACTAAAATGGGTATACAAGAAGTGAATTAAGCAACTAGAAGCAACCAACAGCAGCATGCGTGCTTTCGCATTACTCCAATGCAGATTCTGCAGTGCTCGTTTTTCCTTTCGCTGTTCATTCGCGATTTTTTTTTTCATGAATGCAAAAAAATAAAATGATGGGACCTATCGTAAGCAAGAGTTAACAGAAGTGTGATGGAACAGTTCATAGAAATAAATGAAGCCGGGCGTATATCTCACTGTCGTGTTCTTGCACATGAAACTCTGTGCATTCGGCCCCAAATAAAGGTTATACTGGATCTAGGCGAAGTTCCCCCAAGGTTAGTTCCGTTCTGCTGGTCACTCGATTCTCACTCGTGCGTCCAGATTTATTGGCGCAGATCAATCGTTTATTCAGGGCACCACTGCGTTCCAGCATAAATAAAAAAAAAAAAAAAGGATGCGAGTTGCAAGGAAATAAACAATGAGAGGACGGCAGCGCAGTTATGTGACAAAAAACGATGTCGGAGTTGTTATCCCTGCCACGAAGAAAATGATACTATAGAAACCTTAACACTGAGTTTTCTCAAACCTGGCGACATGTGTTTCGTCAGTAAACCGTCAATGCGCCCTCCACACGGACGGCAACTTCGTTGCGGTGGTGTAGAGAGTCATATAAAGCTTCTAGAAATCCCTCCGTACTTTGCCAATAACGTTGCCTCCCATAACTCGTCTGTGCTGACTGCCCACCAGACTCATGTTGGACAAACTTTGTTTCATGGTGCCCCGCACATTTTCATTGATTTTGAAGTCCGCTACACGTATCTTCTTGGATTCTTTTTTATTTGCGATTCCACGCGCCGCGACCTAAAAAAGAAATATTATTGATCGGCGGTAATATATGTGGACGCACAATTGAAGGCAAATCTATAAAAATATTCGGTATCGAGAGTCGAGAGAAGCGACTAGTAAAACTAACTGACCAATATACAGATAATTCTCAACTTTGGCATATCTATGGCCTTCGGAATATCATGTTAATATGGGACCGAGCGCACGGATTGTGGTGCGCAAAAATTTGGCGGCGAAAAACAGGTTGCTTTATTTATTTTTGCATGCGAACCGTTTCAACGCCGCTTCGTTAGTCCCGCTATAGCGGTACACGTCACAATGTGCTGAATGTTTTTGCATTCGCAGGCAAGGAAAAGAAAAACTCAGAAACTGAGAAAGAAATACACGAAAAGACGCCGTTAGTGGAGTGAAGGCAGACTGCGCAACCCGCGCACATTTAAGACGCCTGGCTTTTTTTACCAGGCGCGGCTCCAGATAACAGCACCCAGTTCGCCGCAAGCCGCACGAGTTAAATGATATGACGTGTCTGACGGCGTAGTGCCGGTTTAACTGTATCTACTATCCATCACCGGTCATTACCTGTGTAAAATCAAATTTCTAAGCCGCATAATATTCTTCACAAAAAGAAAATAACACGTAAAACAAGGCATCCGCTAAAACTATAAACTAACCAGCGCGTGGACGCCGATGTTCCAGCCATGATATCCATTATCGTCGCTGTCAAAACCGAATTCTGCCTTTAAAAGACAGCATGTTCAAACTCGGTGCTGATCGAAGTGTCGATAAATTAAACTATACTAGGCAAAGTAATGAGATTTGCAACGTTTTGGGGCTGGCCATTCCGGTTTTCGACTTAGACTAGACGCTCCCGCGCCTTCGGAACGCGGTAAGAAAAAATAAATAAAATAAGCTCTTGATATAAAAGAAGTTAGGACTGGTTTGGCTTGTTTATGGGGTTTAGCATCCCAAAGCGACTCAGGCTATGCGAGACGCCGTAGTTAAGAGCTCTGGACATATTCCGCACCACCTGAACTATACCTATGGTTCTTTAACGTGCAGAACTGACGTCGAACGGCACGCGGGCGTCTTGCTTTTCGCCTGCATCGAAAAGCGCCCGCTGCATTCGGGATTCGATCGCGCATAATTGAGCACAGTTGTTGACAGGGCTGGGCAAGATACTTCGAAAAAGTATCTTCGATACATATACTCGATACCCAGAAAAATTGTATTTCCGATGCCGATATAACGTACAGAATTGAAATCAAGTTTCGATACAGATACTGGGTACTGTATCGTCGATGCTTCGATACATCCCTGAAATCCTAACATCACAAAGGTGATAATACGATTAGCGGCATTAGAAAATTTTACCCTGCTTTCTGAAATCTTTAGATTATTCCTATAGCGTAGTTTTTCTGAAAGGGCTTCACGAATACGCCAGCAGGGAGTTACTGTTTGGTGTCCTTGTCAGAACTTCACATTTAATTTAAGTCATGGTTACAGCTAAGCGATTGCTTCCAGAAGCAACCTAGCGAAATATTTCCTTTAACTACTGCTCTGGATGCGAATCTACCTCTGAGCACTTTGCTATAAATAAAAATACAAAGTACACACAAGTATCTTCCATACTGCCCATGACTGGTTGTTGAGCGTCCTAACCTCAGCGCCATCCCGGCTTTCCTTTATTGATTGCACGCAAAATATACGATATTTACACAGGAAGCGTCAGCCGTATTCTACTGACGTACAGGGGTGAAAATTCTTTTGAAGATTTCAAAATTTCAATGTGCGGGAGCCACCCAGGCGGCGTACTACAGCACTGCGCATAAGTCTGCAAAAGCCTCTTTACATGACTGTTTTCACTAACTGTATGGTCATTGTTATCCCTACCATTATCCTTATCAACTGAATGCACCGTCGTTCATTGTCATCGCGACTATAATCATCATCACCGCCACTGACTGCATAGTCATTATTATTACCCTTCCGCTAGACAAGGAGAATTACGATCGGTTCCACACGGGCATTGACCGTTGTTTTATTCAATGCCGTGATGCTGAGGAAATATTGCAGTGGACGCTAAACAAGGGCATTGAAATCACGCCATATGCTATTCGCTGTTTGCCTGTTCGGACCGTTGTGTGCGTTATGATTTATGTTGATGAGTCTATATAGTGTATGTAAAAATCGAATGATGAACCGTCATACTGAATCACCACGATCTTCGAAGTCTTTATTGCGAGAGCAGTGCGAGATGGGAGTGTATGCTGATCTGGAAGAGCCGCCTATAGTCGGCTTCCGCGTCTCGATGCTTGTGTGTGCCTTCCTGAATTTTTACACTTGTTATGGAGGGAATTACTCTGTCATAAAGAGATTGCATTCTACAGCCCGGTGATTTAAGGCATCAGCTGCTTTAGTTTCTCTTCCTCGGAAGTTTTACCATGCAGTAAGGAAAAAAGAAATCCCTCCATGGCTGAGTGGTTTGCACGCTCGGATAGCGTCCGATGTATAGTGGTTCGACTCCCAGGTGTGGAATAGGTGAAGATTTGTTTTTTTTTTTCTTTGTGGGAACATTTCCTGAGAATATTTCCGCAGCCTATTAGCCGAGACGAGCTTTAGAAAACGGCGTAACTTCATTTGCCTGATTACATTCCAAATGGAGCAGAGTGTCTATAAGCAATGCGGAAGGCTCCAAAATCATCGCTCGAAGTTACCGTTAGTGGGATAACAATGCTCAGTGGACACGGTCGAGAAAAGGCTTCAGCGCGTGCGCTGACCGAGGCTGAATTCGTTCGATGACGAGCGGCCGCCAGTTCAGGGCTGCGAATTAATCTGTGAACATCTGTGCCTCCTCTGTTAGGATCGCTCATCCCAACTCATTGACAGCACCAGAGGGAGGCGAGGTGTGCCGGTCGCCACACCAATAGTTTTCTGGTGCACAGAAAAATTGGAACCATGATGAGAACCGTGAGAAATTATGACTTTCGGTTCAGCATCAGCAGTTTTAAGATATATCTCGGTATCAGCCCTCTAGTCCTAAGAAGCAACATTTCTCGCCTATGTCTGCTCCATAACTGTACCACAACTTCCACCATCTCCGTGATTCCCTACTAGTTCCACCATTGCGCACATCATCTCGTCATTTCAACTTCATGGGCATCCAGCGCTTACATGCATCTACTAACGCCTTTAATAAGTCTTTTCTAGCAGCCGCAATTCAAGAATGGAACCAGCTTCCCGAACACATTGTAACTGAACGTGACCCTACTAGATTTAAAGAACGCGTGAGATGTCATTTCGCTTTATAACCGATTGTTTTCTCTTCCTTTTTATTTGCAGTGCCTCTTTCATTTGAATTGTTGTATTTGAGCATTTTGACTTGAACAATTGTTATCTTCATGTATTACCTCTCCCACCCACCCGGGGCCTTTATGGTATAATAAATGATGAATGATGATGATGATGAGAATGGTTGATACGATAGTGCAGCCCTCGTTTTCTCACTGTGGTTATGCGGAGCTCACAGCCTTGCGTTTTTTTTTATCTGTGTTTATGAACAAACTACAGAGGTGCACTTAAGTCTGCTTGCGTACAGAAATGCGAAAGCATTGCGTGCATAGTTTCGTTAGGAGCTCTGCGCTTCGCTGCTTTGTATCGTTACTTAGTTACGCGTCCCTATTGGTCAAATTAGGACCAAGTCAAATTTTGGGATAAAGGGCCAAATTCTTGGCTTGGCCCACCTGAATTGCGAAGTTACCATTGTGTTGACCATGTTCAAATTAGATTCCAACTTTGGCCAACCGAACGAAGTCGAATTCCGAGGGTCCACTGGGGCCAGATTTATAGGGCGGCCTACCTATAGGACTAGAGTGACAAAATTTAAGCGATGTTAAAATTTAAATATGTTAGAAAACCTTTCCCAGTAAATAAATAAAATTAGTATGCCCATTAATCTTTGCACCCGAATTGCACATGTTCGCGGCTTTGAACTGAGCATTAAAAAACTTAGTATGTGCTTCCACTGCGCAAAAAAAAAAAAAAAAAAAGAATAAAAAAGAGATCGCTCAAGCTTCGCCTTAAGATTAGACGCCATAACGCCGTTAACACCTTTGTTTAATTCCGCGATTTTCTTTTATTCATTTAGAATGGCTTTTTGGGAAAAGGAAGGCGCGCAGTATCTGTCTCACTTCTCGCCGGGCACCTTCACTTACAATTAACGGCATACAATTGGAGGTACGCATGTCGCCAGTTCGAATTCCTGTCGCAAAGTAGCCTAGCGGATGGATGCTGTGGCGATTTCTCTGCCCACGAGGGACACACCGACAGGCCGAGGCTGGACGCAAAAACAAAGGGTTTTATTCCTTACATATGGCGGCTGTGTGGCGGAGGTCAAGGGAGGTCGCGGCCTGCAGCAGGCAGGACAGCCAGGAAGACGAAAGGCGCACGAAGGACCCCGAACCTCCCCGCTCGCGCCTGAAAGGAAGGGGTAAACGGGCTGGATGGGGAGCGCACTATTTGAATACTGCGCGAGCCCCACATCTCTCCCCCTCAACTTCCGTCCGACCCGGTGTCCGGCAGCAGAGCCGGATGCAATGTACGAGGCTGGATCGCCCGGCGTCCAATGGTGATTCCTTCTTAGGAGTGCAGGTGAGTAGCGCTTCAGGCGCAGTGACCAGCTCTTCTCAGCAGGTCCGTCAGGCAGCAGGCGGGGTGGGACCGGCCCCTCAGGTCCGTCTCCGGCAGCGGTCATTTTTCAGGGGTTACAGCGCGGCTGTGGGCTCGGTTGCCAATACACCAGGCAGCGGCCCGGTGCTTACTCCTCCATCGGCTCCGCCAGGCAGGCAGCAGGCAGTAATGTGGCTCGTGCTCTTTCCTCGCTGCTGGCGAGCCGCTCGACATCATCTCTTTGCTGTCGATCACTCTCCATGTGGCGGCATGCCGGATTCTTCGGGACCTCCTTTCTGCAGGAATTTCCTACCCTGACGCTTCTTGCTCTCCGAGGCTTGTGCTCCAGGCCTGGGCAGTTGGCTCCAAGATTGGAGGAGGACCAGCATGGCTAGAGCGCAACGAATTACGCCCCCCAATCCTTTCCGATACAAGCTTCGTAAAGGGGAATACCTCAACTCGTTTGGAATAGTGGTCTGTTATAGTCAAGATAAATTGGTTTCCACGCGCGGACCGAGGGAGAGGCACCGTGATATCGCACGCTAACGCCTAATTAACAACTACCGGCTGCATCATTCCTGCATGCTTGCCCGCTCGAGACATCGCTACCTGGCAAAAGAGGACATGTACGGGCGTAACCCAGCACATCCTTTCTCATACCTGGCCCGGTTTGCGACACGACCTAACTTGTCGTAACTCTTACAAGTTACCGCTGCCATGTCCTACCACCGCCCAGTCATGAAAGTACCGGGGGAATCTATTTTGCAACCTTCTCGGGACCCCGACTCCACAAGTCCGCGTCCATTGAGCGGCCGTGACAGTGCAAACTGCAGATGGGGGCTCTAACAGCTCTACTGCTGAATAATCAAAGTTGTTCGCATGCAGGGATGTCGATATGGCGCCTTTCCGCGGTTTTCGTAATAGCCGAGCTTAGCGCAGAATCCAGCCATTTGCAGACAGCTACGACGTACGAATACTTTGCTCCGGTTCGTGCCCCGCGTAATTCCGATCTCTCAACGGTAGGGTCCCGCAACTTATTTCTCCTCACTGTTTGGATGTCAGCGAGTTAAACGGATATTCTGGCACATAAACTTCTTTGAACGCAACCTGAAGGTAACACAAGCCCACTGAAGGCGGGAAATAATTACGGAATTAAATATTGCGAGAATTGCCATTGACGTTGCCTCTCCCCTTGTTCACTGCTGGTTTTACGGCTACTTATAATAAAAATAAAAAATCACATAATGCAACCTAGAACGGAGCACACTCCTCTGCAATATGTTAGTAATTTATTTTATTGTTGTGAATTGTAAAAAAAAAAAAAAGATTGCAGAAAATATGTCGTGATAAATTAAAATCGCTTTTTAGGCGTTCGGCAACGCAACATTAATTCATTGCGCCACAGAAGCGATCGGAACAGCTGGACATAATTGCGCCTCTTCTTCATTTCAACAACATTAGGACTACTTATCTCCAGGTGACGCTGATCAGAGGACCCTACCATAGAGAGCACGGAATCATGCTCGCGTCCCTAGTTTGATGGTGCCAGCGGCTGACCCCATTTCATTGACCGCGTAATGTTGGGGATATCTGTCCTGTGGGTTCTGGCTTTCCACCTTTTTACCTTTGTGATATGGACGGGATGTCACGAAGAAAGTCACGCAGACATTTACACAGTAGTAGGCAGCTCGTTGGTCGCAAACAAGGATATGTGCGTATTCAGATGAAGTAAGGTTTTCGGACACCAACCGAACGGAATAGAAGCAGCACAATAACACTGTTTTACTAATACGAGCGAAAAATAAGAAGTGAAATATTTGTACACTGAAATATTTGCCCAGAATGGGCCACTTCGACATCTCCCAGTTAGATCCTCTCGTGGCTAATATCAGTCAGTAATGCTGTGCAGAAAATAATAAAGAAAAACTATACGTTAGAAACGTTCCGAGTCTATCGGTTGTGGTACCGATAACGACTGTATTCTTCCTGTGTGCCATCTGACGCCCACAGCTGGAGGCCGTGCAGAAGCAGGAAGTTGGTAAATACGAACAAAGAGGCGCTAAGGACAATCTCTTTTCCGAGTTTAGACATAGGCAGTGTCTATTTAGGATTCAACAAAACAGCGCAAACAAACGGGGACGACAGGAAGAAAC
>JAJIZL010038803.1:18776-32702 GCA_023969395.1 Amblyomma maculatum
TCAAGTTCATCGTGGAGTGAATACACAGATCCTCAATACAATTCAAGGAACAGAAACCAATTGTAGTGGCATGTAAACACAGTGCAGTTCTCCAAAAGAGTCACGACAAAACTGTACCTTGTGATATTGAATAAAATATCCCTTCTGAGAATTCAATACTCTTCTGAGAAAGAAAATTGTGCTTGGAACTCTGAACTGTCAAATAAAAGAAAAATGGAAGAAAGCGAGTGTGTGTGGATGTTAGGAGTCCTTGCCACGGGAGGCTAAATGCCTTGCAAACCCAGATGTTTTATACTCGGTGGCTCGTGTAACAAGTAACGAATGTTAAGACAGCGAGGCAAGGAAAGCAGCACTGAACTGCAAGATGTTTACTAGGTCAATATTATAATTGTATATAGTGAGAAAGCTGCTGGATAATCTTGTCAATCCAAGAAAAATGCTTTTATTGACTGTTTACAATCACCTGGCCTGTTTGAGACTGATTAAAAAAATGCTGGCTATGCCCACTATCGAACCGTTTGAAATTATGGTTGCATTTTGTATTTCCTTAATCAACTGAAACAGGCAGTGTTTATTTTCCTCAGTGCTACCTATGCTTAAAAACCCATCTAATGTAGCTTTGTGTTTTGGATTGTTCATCTCAGTGAATTTTGTGTATTTACAGGCACATATGGAGGCTTCTGGGTCATTTTACAATATCACCAAGCAGCAGGTGTACCTTAAAAAACACATTTCATGCTTTGGTCAACCGCTGCAGGATCCTTCGTCAGGGAGTCTGTCTCTACAAAAGCATTGAATGTAAATGTATGGACCAGTGAGGCTTTACATACCTACCAGAGGATGCATGCATATGTAATAGTCATTCGCAACTCATCCATATGTGCCATTTAGTAACTCAAACAGCATCTGCCCTGCAATGGAAACATGCCACTAGGATGCTACATGTGCTGACCATTTTATGCTTGTAGTACTTGCTGTAATGCTAGTTGGTTCACACTGACCATTTGAGCGGCCCAAGGACATGATCACAGGAAAAGATGGAAAGAAAGAGCGCCTTTCAATCCCTCTTCTTTTCCTGTGATCGTGTTCTTGTGCCGTTTTATTGATCATGTTATGCTGGGTTACTATTTCTTGAATGCTTAACGGCGCCCTCGCTTCACTGCCACTGGAAGGTTCCAGTTTGTGCCTGGTTCAATAGCCCTTAGTTTAGATCGCCCCACCAGATTCTGCTCGCCTGAAGAGCTCATGCTGCATGATACGTCATCCTGTCCCGTGTTACATGCGTGTAGGTTTCTATATGCATTCCTGATTTTATTTTTTTTTTTGTCTGTGTTTCAATGTTACTTTTTAGATGTTTCCAGGATCATGCACAAATTCCTGTGAAGCTTTGTGGATGCGTTCCTGCCTGCGCTTAGTGTGTTCATTTCCTTCTCTGCCATTGTCATTTCCCTTCATTCACTCTCCAGGCCTTTTGTGCTGCATCGAATAACATTGGCCAGCACTACTGCTTCTTGTGCGCCTTGTTTTTGTGCTTTTCGTTTCCACTTTGTTCCCCTTAAAGCTGGATAGAAACTAGTCCATGCAGTTTCACACTTGGGAAATGCGTAGTCCCCAAGTAGACGAGAGGGGGGGGGGGTGCTGTTGTAATGCAGCAGTGATACACAGTGGTATGCACAACATATAATAGTGATGATCGCACCTTATAGACTAGCAGACAATGCTGTTTTGCCTTTGAGCAGTGTGGATGACTATATTGCTGGGTTCTTTTCTATCACAAATTGGTTGGTTGGTTCGTTTGTGGGGTTTAACGTCTCGAAGCAACTCAGGCTATGAGAGACGCCGTAGTGGAGGACTCCATAAATTTTGACCACTTAGGGTTCTTTAACGTGCACTGACATCGCACAGCACACGGGCGCCTTGCTTTTTGCCTCCATCGAAAAGCTGCCGCCGAGGCCGGGATTCGATCCCGCATCTTTGGGAACAGTAGTCGAGCGCTGTAACCACTGCGCCACCCCGACAAATTGAATAAATAGATAAGTTGGCAAAGCACTACTCTTGCTCATTCATTACAATTGTGTTTTCTTCAAGCATGCAGCCTTGTACTGTAGTCTCACTTCTTCACATTTGTGCAGTGTTGCATGTGGAGACAGGCTCTGTGGAATTTTCCATACAAAGGGGTCCTTGCAATGGGTGTATACAGTGACAGCTTCATTTAGGGGGGACATTATAAAAATAGCCACTGAGCTCAACAGGGAAAGAGAAGTACATTGCTCTGAGAGGACACATAACATGCTGTAAGGTGCTGTTCCAGAGTTGTGAAGCGCACTAAGCCTTCGGTCAGTCCGAGATTGCTAACTAGGTACATGCTGACGCAACTGCATGAATTTTCACTTTGACAACCATATCTGTGGAGTACTTAGAAGCACTCCAGTGATTTTAGGTGTGTGTAACATGGCTTTTTTTGAGATTTCAAGCTGTTTGTGTTGCCTGATAGTAATGCTGCACTGCTCTGGTTGAAGCCAGGAAATTCAACAAAGCAAAGGATATTTTATCCAGATTTCTGCATGCTATACCATGAACAAAAAATGAATGTTGCCTGTCTGTAGCAGCAAACTTAAGCTGTTATATGCATATCCCCAGTTGTAGCATCACGCATCTGTTACCAGTATAGTGATCTTTGAAGCCAGAAAATAAATGTTTATCCTCCCCATTCTGGTTCTCCTCAACATTTGGTTCTTGCCAAGTAATTTCCATTTTCTTGCTATACTAAGCAGCAGCATTTAACATTCTCAAGAAGCATCACTTTATGCAGCTCAAGGCAATGCAAGGTAATGTGGTTGTGCGACGGGATTCTATCCGAATTATCATGCTGTAGAGGGTTGACACTATCGAACCTTCACGGTTTAGTCTCAAGGAAACTTGTTTGAAAATTCATCTTGCTCAGTTGCAACTCGTTATTTGAATTCGTCTTCCCCTCAGTGTGATCAAGGGCCTTGCCCTGGTAAAAGTGTGCAAGTACCTGTATATTGTTGTATCATTGCAACTGGAAGAATGTTTAGCCAAGTTGAAAATTCCTTTCAGATTGTACATTTTTTTTTCATTCTGCACCATAATATTGCCCAATTCATTACAGTGTTATAATGGGCCTTACCATCTTTCTTAGCCATTCATTTGGTGGCATCTTGATCTGTTGAGCTAAGGATAGAACGACAGAAGTTGATTACACGGCATGTGCTCTATTGGGACATGAATCTCTCCTCTTGTTTTTGGCTCAGCACCAAACCCTCGGTACCCATCACAGATATGTACCCTTTTCAGAGAGGCAAGAAAATTAACAGTTTTGTCGGCACACCATCATGATAGCCAGCACCCACAACATAACGATTAAACAGAACAAGACGTTGCACAGACAAGACAGGCTTGCTATAATCTAGCTATAATTGCAAGAATTATACTTCTTGAAGAATCAAGCCACTGAGTGGTGCCGATGCTTCTGTAGTCACATCAGAAAGCAGACAGTGGAGATCATTTCATTAATACAAAATAGTTTCCAGAAAGGTCACATCGCACCCAAGGCTGTTTTCAGGCACAGTACACACGAGCCACAATCAATATTTATGATGGACACGTTGCAGGGAAAAAGCCGTGCATGCATGGTCACTACAGGGGGAAGAACAAACGCGACTACCTGCACAGATCGAACTTTATTTCAGCATTCAGAATGCAAGATATGTGTAGTGAGCTTTTCAAACAAACAAATACTTGCAGGCAATTTCAACCACAAAATAATTAAAAAGTAAAAAGAAAAAAAAAATGAATCAATGAGAGCAGGAAATCTGCAGTAAATAATAGGTGCATGTTATTGCCATTGTGAAAAGCATTTTTTTTTGGCTGTTGATAGGACAATGAGGGAGATGTATATTGCAAAACAATGCCGCTGGTCAGCTGTTCACAGGATTTCACGTGACGTCTGAAGTGCTTGCATGTGCAAACTGCCTGTCTTGAGAGTACAAAGCTTACGAGATGCTATTTTCTGCATATACCTTTGGTTTTTCATTGTAATGCACTTGAAAGAACTGTGGTAGCAGCCCATTTCTTAGCAAACTCAGTCTGAAATTACCTGCTCTTTCTTATACCTCTGCGACGCGAACACTAGTGATCCTCATTGAGGTTTTCAGGAAGCATTGAAGCATCCGGTGCTGCACGGCCGTTTGGAATGACCACTGAGAAGCTTCCTTCGTGTGCGTTAGGTGACATCGAGGGTGGCGACGCCCGCTCTCGGATGTGCTTCAAAACTCAAGAGGGCTCAGAAACAGCTTCGATCCAAGCAGGCTCGGGCACGATTGCACGAGTTGAATGCAGATCGAGCTCAATGAGGATCGAAAGTGTTTGTGTGACCGTGTTACATACCTTCTACTCATTAATTTTTGCTATGAATATCCCTAAAATCTTTGCTCCTTGATTCATACTTGAGAGTACCAGCATTCATCACTCTCATGAAGTGTTACACCATGCAGCTTAAGGCATGCCAGATGTAAACATTCGCCTTGTGCCATGTATTTGCATCCCAAGGTTCACACTATGCTCTGTGAGCCGCATGATAAAGCTGACTCCATGGAGCCTTATACACTTTCCTGCAGGTGGTTTTCTACTGAGATCTTGCTTGCAGGTACCCTTACCCTTTATTATTATGGCTCACAGTGCGTTTTTTTTTTTTTTTTATGAGAATATCATGAGGACTGTCCTGCATAATGTGCAGAAAACTTCCATCCTTCTAACCTTATACTGCTCCAATGGGGAAACTGAATAACACATAAGATGGCATTTCATTTCAGATTGTGTCTGTACTTTTCTTCCTGTACCATATAACACTGCCCAATCTATTACACTTGTCCTAAAAAATCTTACACCTTCTTAGCTTTCTCAGCCATTTCTACGGTAATCGTTCCATTCACAGAACAAGAATGCGTTGTTTTTTTTTTCTTTTTTTCTCGGCACTAAAACTTGGTTACAAGCCCGCCGTGGTTGTGTGCCCACAACTCATACCTATATATAAAGAGGCCAAGAACACTAACAACAATGCCGTCCGCGCACGGTTGTAATGAGAGCATTCGGAGTACAACGATTAATCCCAATAAACACATCTGTCAAGACATCACACGAAGCAACGATAACAAGCAACCATCGCAAACATACTTCACGAAGCATCAAGCAGCAGATTGGTGCCGGCTTCCCGACGCTTCTCCGTGCAGCCAAAATCGTTTCGCGCACGTAAAACAGTTTTCAGAAAGGGCACTTCACACCCACGGCAGTTCTGAAGCACAGCACATACACGAAACACGATTGATATCAGTGATTGCTCGCGATCGCTGCACGCAGACGAATGAATGCGGCTAGCACAGCTCAAAATTCATATCAACATTCGGAAAACAAAGCGTGTGCAGTGAGCTTTTCACTCGTAACAGATATACTTGCAGGCGATTTCACCAACTTGGCAAAACAGCAGTCGTTCCGAACGTATCACTTTCGCTACACTCCCACTAATTGTCGCTGCTATGAAACTGTATACGCGCACGGGGAATTAATTCACTGCGGGGAGCTGCTTCTTGATGCTGTCCGTGAAAATGCTGCAGCAATCACAAACGGCTCCAAATAAACACGTCGAGGCACCGCAACTGTGTAGCAGTAGTACATCTTCCGTAGGTTTGTCGGCCACTCGTCAACTCGGTGCAGGCCAACTCAACTGGGGGAACTGTCACTCGATGCTTGTGCACATGGCAAGGCAAACTTCCAAGTCGCTTTGAATAATCGTAATAAACGAGCAATAGCGACATGGTCTATCTTTCATCGACAGGCACCGTCCGCCTAGGCCTTGCTTCGCCTACGCTCGGTCGGCCGGCGGCCATCTTTGAAAAAGTAGGAGGAGCTTGCGATGCGCCTCCAGAACGCATGCGACAAAAGTTGAAGTTCGCGAACTCTGTGCGGCAGCCGGGCGGAGGACGCATGCCTCCGTCCGCCCCATTGTTAGGACCTGGCGGATGCGTCCTCGAGCGGACGGGCGGAGCGCCCAAATAGTGACCGTACAGCGGCCTTAACCTCGCGCCTCCGCGGCTGTTTCCTCCGCCCGGCGGGCAGCGCCGGCTCCGAGCCCGCGTCCCATGGACTCCTCTGCGTGGAGCAGCAGTTACGTCGCACCGACACCCTGGATTTGCGTCCCGGTGTCCGAGGCAGGGACAAACCCTTCAGCCCAGGCATGGCCAGGAATTGAAGCAGCAACACCTACACCGCCCAGAATGTCAGCCGCGCGGCTGCAACATATGGGTGACCCGGATCAGCACTCTGCTGCCATGGACACCGGGGGCAGCAACGAGGTATCTGACGCAGATGACGAAGACACCGGACGCGTCGGCGATGACTGGTTTACTGTCAAACCCGTGCGCCAACGGCGCGCAGAGAGACGACTGCTGCAGCGACAGCAAGAGTGCGAAGCCGCCAATGAAATGAAAAAACAGCCACAGCAACGCCGACAAAAGCAGCAAATGCCACCACCCCTCCCAATTGACGACCTCAAAACTGTGATAAGACCCCGAAACGGACTTAACTTACGAAATTGGACAACGCATCAAATCGCCCTAGCCATCGGTGCTGCAGCACAGCTTCCGGCAGAAATCTGGCGTGAGCTAATAATCCGAGTAAGACCAGAACAAAACCTGGCGGTCGTCAGCACCCCGAGTGAAGAGCTCACTCACCGGCTACGCGGTATCAGCTCGTATAGACTTCGGCAACAAGCAATATGAAGTCGTCGCTTACGTGGCAACCCCAGAAGCCTCATGCAAAGGGGTGGTCACGGGCGTGGATGAGGGAACCAGCATTGACAACCTCATGGCAGAACTGCGAGTAAAAAACACGAATATTTTACACGCCAGAATGTTGGGAAAATCCACCGCCGCCCTGATCACCTTCGAGGGATTCCACGTCCCTTATTACGTCAAATACGGCAGCGCCGAGTATCGATGCCGGCCACACAAACCCAGGTACCAAGTGTGCAGTGTATGCCTCGGCATGGGCCATAGGGCAGACGTGTGTCCCAACCCGGAAAAAACAAGATGTGCCAAATGCGGCGCAAACGATCCCGGAGAAAGCCACCAGTGCCAACCCTGCTGCATCAATTGCGGCGGCGAACACTTGGCCACGGACCCCCGCTGCCCAAGCCGACAGCGAAAGCCCTTCAACAAGAAGTTGGCAATCGCACACAATCAGCAAAAAGAATCCCAACTACAAGGGAGTGCCTCGAACGGTCCCCCAGCACAACACTCAAACCGGGAAAATCAGCACCAATCGCGCAGCAATGCCCACGACGTGGCAGCTGCAGTGACAACAACGACGGGAGGCTCGCACCCAGAAGGCAACCGTGAAGCACTTCAGGAAAAGAAAGGCCCGGGGACGGACTCTACTGCGCCACCACCCCAACAACCTAGCACCGGTCGAGGGTCCCGCTGGGAAAGCCCGACACGGCAGCCCCCGTCCGAAAACAAGGGCTATGAAAATCGAAGCCATCTGAAGGTGAGCTCGACAGAGCAATTCCCTCCTCTCCCTCTCCCCAAAGCCACCCCTCCCAATTCAACCGCCGCAGACAAATCACGCAAGCCACAAACAAACTCCACTTAAAATTCTCACGCCTTTTCATCACAACCTAACACCAAACCCCTCACTCCACTAACGGTTGAAAAAACAGCGCCACTTGCTCCTCCCTCCCCAGAGCTCTCTATCGAAAAGATTCAAGCTATGATAGACCGGTCGATGGAGGCCATGACCTTTACTCTTCGAGCCGAAACAAAAACGATGGTAGAGAGCCTTCATGAGGAGGTCGGGAGGGACAGGGAAGATACATTCGAACGACTTCTCCAACATATTGACCAGCGAATGCAACAACAGATGCATCAACAGACGGTGTTGTTGCGCCAGTTTCTCACGACAGATCAACAACCCCCTACACCTTCCCCTCCGGCACAGTGTCCGCCTGAGGTAAATCTCCCGATAGACACGCACGGAGAGCGCGACAACCGTGAAGCACGACGCCTTCACCCATATGCGCGACCGCCTCCCACCTCACTGATCGTCGCTGCCGCTGCACCAGCCCTACCGACGGCAGCCGACACTGGCACCGCCGATACCGCGATAACTTTACCACAGGCATCGGTCAAGCCATATCTGACGCCTCCGCCTCATAATCACCAACAACGACAGCATGGATAGCAGCCCTGAACGAAAAACTAAAACAAAAATACAAGTAGGCCATCCGCCCATTCGGCTATGGCAGTGGAACTGTCGAGGATACCGACGCAAGAAGGGACTCCTCACACAGTACCTAGCCAGTCTATCTAACCCTTCCTCCCCGCTTCCCCATCCAGATATAATAGCAATGCAAGAAGTAAACTGCGAACCCACCCTCACAGGCTTCACAGCACACGCCAATAAGCCAAGAATGCACGACGAAGCAGACACGACGCCACCCAAAGTAGCTACCTTGGTATCCAAGCACCTCACCGCTATAGAACACACTATTGAGAACACGCACATCGCGCACGTTCTGCTCGAGGTGGTCCCCGCCAAATGCAACCAGGCATCCCTGTTCATCCTTAACTTGTACAGTCCACCTAAAGGAGGGAAACGGGATGCATTCGACGAAATAATAGAAGCGACCCTAAAATTAGCCATCAAGAAAAATCAAGTTATAATTGTGGGAGACTTCAACGCGGCCCATCCAATGTGGGGCTGCGAATCGGAGACCCCGAAAGGCCGCAAACTTGCCCTGACTATCGCCAGAAATCAACTCACCCTACTAACTGAACCGGACAAACCCACCCGCATGGGAAACATTGTAAACAGGGAAACGTGCCCCGACCTCACACTGGCCAGAGCAAATACCCCGAGCACGTGGTCGAACTTAGGAGAGACGTTGGGTAGCGATCATTACATAATAACCGCCGATATTGAAACAACCGGCACCCGCAAGGTTGGTCGCAAGATAAGATTAACCAACTGGGACTTCTTCCGCCGGGATCGACAGACAGGGGGGACCGCGACGGACAGAGGGTGTAACGGGGTAAAAGGAACACCCAGTCCGCTCTCACCTCTGCCCCTTCAGGAATGGGTGCAAGAAATACAAAAAGACCTACGACGAGCCACTACTACGATCTCAGCCACAACTGCACCTGAGGTAGACAACCACCTGCTCCACCTGTGGGAGGCTCGCAGGGGGCTCGTCAAGAGGTGGAAACGGCAAAAACACAACAGGAAGCTGAAGCTAAGAATAGCCCAAATCACTGCCGAAGCAGAGAACTATGCTGCCGAGCTGAAAAATAACAACTGGCACCGCTTCTGCGACCATCTCCAAGGCACTCTCAGCATGGCTCGCACGTGGTCGCTGCTCCGCGCTTTACTAGACCCCAAACAATCCAAATCCGAGACAAGCAAGGCGATACGTACTCTCCTGCGCAAGGAACAGTGTGACGACGACGCTGTCCTCGCCCAACTAGAACAGCGCTACATCAGCTCTGGCCCGCGCCCCCAGTACAAGGACTCCTTACGAGGACGAGAACAGTCCACTCGACGCTGACATAACAGAGGCCGAAGTCCGAGCAGCTCTACAAAATGTCACGAAGAATACGGCGCCGGGTACGGATGGCATCCAATACAAGGTACTTGGACACCTGGACGACCAATAAATCTCCCAGCTGACGTCGTTCTACAATAATGCCTGGACGACGGGAGCCCTCCCTCAAGAGTGGAAGCACGCCGAAATTACGCTCATTCCCAAACCTGGCAAACAACTCTCACTCGCAACTCTTCGACCAAACTCGCTCACCTCGTGTATCAGAAAACTATTCGAACACATCGTATTATCCCGGCTCCACCCCCACCTCAAAGCACGAAGATTCTTCCCGGACACGCTGTTTGGTTTCCGACCAAATTCATCCACACAAGATGTCATGCTGCAACTGAAGAAGGAAGTAATGGACCATCCTAGCAAGCTGCGAACGAGGGCGATACTTGCGCTCGACCTAAAAGGCGCTTTCGATAACGTTGCACACGACCTCATCCTTGACAACCTGGCATCGTCCCACTGTGGGAATAGGACGTACAACTACATCAGAGCATTTCTGACGGACCGCACGGCCACCATAGGACTAGGCGAACTCTGCTCCGACAATATCGCTCTTACAGGCCGAGGGACGCCACAGGGCTCGGTCCTCTCTCCGACTCTTTTCAATGTGGCGATGGCAAAACTGCCACCTCTGCTAGACAACATCCCCCGGGTTCGTCATGCTCTCTACGCGGATGACGTCACAATCTGGGTCACGGGGGGCTCTGACGGCGATGTGCAAGACGCGCTTCAGGAAGCCATCGACATGGTCCAGACTTACGCCGCCGCTGGCGGGCTAACCTGTGCAGCGGAGAAGTCCGAACTCTTGGTTAAAGCAAGAACAGCCATGGAAGGAGGAAACAGCCTCCAGAGATCGATCTTTTCCTTAAAGTTGCGCCAATACCACAAGTGGAGAGGCTTCGGGTGCTGGGGCTACACCTCCAATCTAATAGTAGAGCCACACACACAGTACATCTTCTCCGCAAACAAATGTCTTGAATCCCCCACATGATAAGACGGGTCTCCAACCGACGAAGCGGTCTTAAGGAGAGGGAAACGCTGCGCATAGTTCCGGCGCTCATCATCAGTCGCCTCACGTACCACCTCCCGTACCATCACCTCAATCAGGCCGAACTAGAAAAACTTAACGCGGCACTCCGGTCGGCGGTAAAGACGGCACTGGGTGTCCCTCCCCACGCGGCCACTCAACGCCTTCTTCACTTGGGCATCCACAATACGGTGGAAGAATTAATTGATGCACAGCGGGTAGGACAAGTAACTTGACTACGAAGCACACGCACCGGACGTGCCCTACTCGCGAGACTCGGGTATCCAGCCCCCAGCGCCCGCTTGCCACCAGATCCGGAGCCCATGGACCCCTTAATGAGAGCAAAGATCCAAGTGGCCCTAATCCCGAAAAACATGCATCCAGACCTTAACGCGGGCCGACGGCAGGCCCGAGTACGGGCACTTCAACGTACATTAAGAAATAATGAATTCGTATTATACACCGACGCAACAAGCTACCCCGGCAAACCTGCCGCGAGCCTGGCCGTCACGAACGATGACGGTCAGGTACAAGTAACAGGCTCCATCCTCACGACCTCGATCAGAACGGCGGAAGAGACAGTCAGAGCCCTCGCCATCCGATACATCTCATCCAACCCCCTGAACAAACACTTGAAAACCTGCACTATTGTCACAGACTCACAGGCAGCATGCCGAGCCTTCTCAAACGGTCTGCTGTCTCCCAAAACCCACCAAATCCTTCGTCAGTAGAAATAAAAGACGCAAACGCCGCTTATTCGAATACTTTGGGCACCAGGTCACGCATTTCTTTCTGGCAACGAGCTCGCCCACACGCTCGCCCGTGAACAAACTTGCCGGGCACCAGGAGGGAAGACTGAAGACGGCCGATTACCAGCTAATACGGAAACCGGAGAGGAAGATGCTCCGAGGCCATCAGCAAGCTCTCAGCTATCAACCACCACAGAACCACTCACGTACACACTTACCCTCGAATACTACAGACAACAACGAAGAACACTTCCCGCATCGCACAAATCCCTCTCCAGAGCAGATACCACTGCTTGGCGACAACTTCAAACGCACACATTCCCGAACCTCTACCACAAACACCTTTCTTTCCCTCGCGGTACCCTTCAATCTGCCAATCATGCGCCAGCACCAAACCAACACTATACCATTCCATATGGGCGTGTCCAAAGCCGCAAGGCTTCCCGCCCATTCCCCACCCCACCGTCTCCTCTTGGGAAGCTGCTCTGTCTAGCTCACACCTGCAAGATCAGCAACGGCTGATAGAGCGGGCGCGCGGGATAGCAGCAACTGCCGGCATCCTGGACTGAGGAGGCCGCCTGAAGTGGACACGACCACCTAATCACCAGTACCTAGTTATTGGGTTTAAATAAATGTTTTTTTCCTCCTCCTCGAGAACTGGCCAGCAACCGGTTTCCGTCCCTCTCACGCGCACGCCTCCCCCCACTTCCCCTTCCGACCAGATGGCTGGATAGGGCTCTTCTCTCATAGGAGAGAAGGTGCGTCTTCGCTCCGGCGGAGTGTTCCTTGTATGCGGCAGCCTGTGTGGCGTTTGTGGCGGTGCTGTGCCGCCATTTGATACCTATCCGCATTGGCAAGCTTTGATAAGTTGAGACAATGGGCGGCGGGCATCATGCTATTGTACACTTTCCACGTGACTGACTGATTTTATACCATTATAATCTGCCGTGTCCTTTCTTTCGTATGTCCCTTCTTTTATTTCCAATCCCTGTCTTCTCGCTGTTCTTTCTATTCCTTACCGCAGCTCGGGCGCCGCTGCATTTGATGGCAGATACCGCGGCTGGCAAAAGTCGATTTGTTTTTGTACTATTTAATAGTTAACTACGGCCTCGCGACAGGCAGTGCGTGTGATGGTTACATGCGGCGCTGTGGACACGTTGAACCGCTTGCTCCTTCACCTTACCGTGGTCGTCGAACCACGCTGATGTTAAAATTATGACATTTTCGCTCGAATTTACTGTCCGGACCCTTCTCTGTGTGTTTTGACTTAAAATGATTCGATATTGCATCTTTATATCGGTTCAGAGCCTCGGATTTTATTGGACTTCGCGACTGCGCTGTCAGACACTTTCTTTATGGCCAAATAATAAAACGATGTATTGATATGAAGAAGTAAATTAGTATTAAGGTGTAATGAATGATCGTCAAAGATTTGAGCACTTGGCGAAAGCGAACCATGATCGATAGGGCAGCAGAAACGGCACTAAATTTGACTAACATCATCATCCGTCACGCAACGAGACGCTGCCGGTTGAGGCAGCAGACCTCGGCATTCTAAAAGAAAAAATTAAACTACTCGCTTCGAGAAACGACCAGCATGCAAGGAAGATAGACCACTCATAGGCAGCGCCTAGCACCACATACCTCGTAAAGAAATTACATCCTTAAACAGCACGAAGCACAAATTACACTATGGATTCGTATTAAATTAGCGTTAAGTGCACGTACGCGAAGCATTTCACCCTTACCAACACGGCGTGAAAATGAAACATTCAGTCGAGCAGTCTTAATCGCTTTATCTCTATCTGCGAGTCATCCCTAACTCTCATACGCGCTCACGTCCAAAGGCCATTTGCGACATTTGCGAACAATGCTAGGCGAACTCATAGAAGCGCGCGTTTAGCCTCTTGTGCCAGAAAACGTTCAGCGGCACAGCTCAATGGATCCATGAACCATCAATCTCAAGGACCACAACTGCATGCAGTACACGTGACGCGGTGGCTCTGTGCGCACCCATCGCTGCACCCCTCACGCGTTTACAATATTTGCTTAGAAGAGGCAGCTCAAATAGGAAAAAAATAAAAAATAAGCCACCGGCATTCCAAGCCACGTTTACTGCTGACAGGGAGGTACGAGACAGGACTGCAAGACAGCAAGGCGACACGGTCGTCTGCGGGGCACTCTGAAGAAAATAAGGACCTTTTCAGCGGTGCATCAAAGTAAAAAAAGAAGAAAAAGTCAGCTTGTTCAAACGAAGCAATCAGGAGAAGACCCAAAATGCGCTGACTAAAACCTGATCGCTTATTCCGCATAGAGCAAAATTTCAAGGATAAAAGGTGGCTGAAAAGAGCAAAAAATGAGAAAAACTTTAAAAGGAGCAAGATGGCCAAAAGCCTGTACGGACACGGTAATCAATGGCACAAGATACCCGCCGACCCGACACTCCGGGCCTGCTCAAAACGAGCGTCGACGGCGGCACTAAG
>JAJIZL010038805.1:19315-44088 GCA_023969395.1 Amblyomma maculatum
TATATATATATATCAATCGATGAAGAACAATATCCTGCCAACTTCAACGTAGTCCCTTGCTCTTTTTTCCATAAATTTAATTTTCTTGCAATGCTGTTCGTGTGGTACAATGCTCATGCATTACCCAAAAAAACGACGCCTCACCGAGTTTGGAACTTGACGACGGGGTCGTTGGCGACGTCGGAGCAGTCGATGGCCTTGCCCTTCTTGGTGACTTCCGAGTGTTTGCGGCACATGAGCCATCCGACGTGCGCGAAGAAGAAGCCGCGGTTCACGTTGTGCGGGTCTGCGTCGGTCTCAGAATACTTGTGGTGGACACGGTGGTCGCGCACCCAGTCGTATATATCATTCTGCATTGAGGAAAAAAAAATACAAAAAGCGTTAAGAAAAGGAGTACGATTAACCTACTGATGCTTTGTTCATTTATGGCCATGGATGTTGAATTCGACTACAGATGCCTGCCCTTGATACCCCGATCCGGCTAAACGACTTCGTACTGCGCATTTTGATAGCGAACAGAATTACGGCCACATTAACACGGTCAAGCTGAGTGCGTGCTGCGCATTAGCAGTTCAGAAGGCTCTTCCCATCCGGCCGTTATTTTGCCTTTGAAACGACCCCGGAATTATTGCTTTGAGCTCACAGGAGTTGCCGTGACCACCGATGTTGACGACCTGTCATACAGACAGAGAGTATGCTAATCATATCTTGTCCTGTAGGTAGCACCTATAGCATTTCGAAGAGCAGACGCCAAGGCAACTTCGGCAACGCACAGAGCACCCGAGGACACACGTCGCCAGAAACGACCTTGACACGGGAGTATAGCGGATACACAAAGTCGCCTTTGCAGACAGCGTTCATGCATTAGGCCCATGCTTCGTCCACAACACGATTACCACAGGAACACTATATTTAGGCGCCAGTATTGGAATACCCGTGGCGGTAGCCGGCGCCATTCTCATTGAACGACGGCAATTTCCTTTGTTTTGATGGGAGAGCGCCTCTTAATGATACCCTCTTGACTATGCTTTGCGCAACAGTTTGCCCTGCCCGGCGGAATTGGCAGCCGAGTATAGACTGGCCTTTGTCGCGCTTTATTTTTGTTTCCTTTCTCCCTAAAGGCTATCCGTCGTATTGTTTCCGGTCGCTAATAACGGACGTCTGTGACCTTATTCGTCTAACGCATTAGCTGCTTGATGACGCGTTCGGTGTGCAGTATAGCTCGGTATCGATATCGGATGAAAGTGCTTCATTCCCTTTATTTTCTTTCGCGCTGCGTTGTGGCGTCTCGTTGCAAGTTCTTTCCTATTTTAAGATACTTGCACAGTTTTTGAGATGCTTCGGGTACGCCACTGAGACGACCCGTTATGACAAACAAGGAAAGCGAATAAGTACTCGGAACTCAACTCAACGAATGAGTGGCAGCGTAAAAGTGCCATATGTAGCAGATATCTTTCTTTGCAAAGGATAAACTATGCCCTTATAAATTAGGCCGCGTTTATTTTTAGCCTTCATTGAATCTGCATCCAAAGCTCGCGGCTGCGTTTTAACCGTTCGCACGTTCGGAATCAACAGGCTGATAATGCAGTCCAATATAGCCGACAGCGTATGTCGAGACTGAAACAAAGAACCTGGACTGCCTTTTACAACGTACGCACACAATTCAGAGGATAACCGCGCCCAATAACACAGGCACCTTGCGGTTGTGGTCGCGTATGCTATGGAGTTAGTTGTCTTGTACGACGCAACTTCTCCAAATTGGTGGCCGCGCCTTTCTTTTCACGAGCGAGGAAATACGCCAGGAAAGGAAGATACATTGCAACTAAAACGAGAAGCGTGACCGATAACTTTGTCGCACAAGCAGGCTGAGCCGAAGTTTTAGGAAGGATGAATTATAAATGGAGGAGGCAAATCGGACCACACCTCCACATGCCTGGAGGGTTAAAACGAGAACGGCAAAAGCAGAGAGAGAAAGAGAGAGCAAGGAGGGGAGGGGGAAGTCGACTAATGAGCAACTAAGCAAGCTGTTGAGTGAGCTGTATGATTCCGTAAATAGCTGCCGCAACTTTCTAACCCGATGTTATCGGGTCTACCCTTACTATTTGACTTATCGCTAGAAACGCTCGGTCGGGCGCTAGAAACGCTAAGCCTCTTTGCCAGTAAACATCTGTTCACTACACTTAGCTTGTCTCAGAAGTGGTGGGCAAGTTATAGTGTTTATTCTGACAGTCGCCACGTGCCTGGCAGCCCCCTAGTCAAGGACAGGCTATCCCCATAGTACTATACTGCAAGATTAAGCGGAATGAATTATTTCCTGTGCTTTTCAAATTTCGTCTTCAACATTGCCTTGTTTATGATACCGTGATGACAACTTAAGTGGCCCAACACCTGTAGAAATCTCTAATAATATTTGTTTTCCCATTCAGCCCTTATAAAACGAGTGGCATGCATGCCCACCTGTCCAGCCATGCAGTTGAACAGCATCAGAATGATCCGGAGTGGCAATTTGGCTTTGTAGGAACGGTGGCTCCATAAGCGGTGGGCGCCGGCTGTCACACTTAGGCCGGAGCAGACGATGTAGAAGATGGCTGCGCAAAACAAAGTCAGAAAAAAAAAGATTGTAGCACCACTTAAAAAAAAAAAAAACACACACAAAAAAAGAGAAAAATGCACGTGCATGCAACAACTAATAAAAGTCCAGCTTTTCGTTTCACTGAAATATTGGAGACAAATGTTAATCTGATACCCCATACCCTTATCGCTAGCAGTGGGTAATAGCTGAACAGAAGTGCCCCGCGCTTGCCAGATGCGCTCAACTGCACGTGAACTCGATGAGAGCGTAATACTAGCGATTTTTAGTATATAGATATCCATGCACGCGAACATATAAGCTTGCTAAAGTTGCTAAAGTACGGTAACGACAGTATGAAGCATCTTATGTGGCACATGGGTTTCAGTTTACGAAAAAAGTGTAGCACAGTTAAGAGCAAATGGGTCTCCCGGAGTGCTACTTAGCACTCTTTTTTTTTTTTTTTATGCAAGGCAGGCTTCGCTGTCGCTTCACCTGCCTCGACGGTTTGACTTCTTATTGCACCACCTGACTTTTCCAATCGATCGCGAACCGGCACACTGTGGGCGCACATCTCTCTTCCAAATGCGGACGCCGGAAGTCGCGTACATACATACACACACAAAAAAGGAGGCGCCACTGCCTCCGCCGTGGTTCAGTTCAGTTCAGTCGTTCAGTCGTGTCCGACTCTTCGTGACCCTATGGACCATATCACGCCACGCTTTCCGGTCTCTCACTATCTTCCTAACATTCCGCCGTGGTAGCTAAGTGGTTAACTGAACCCAAGTACGCGGGATCAAACTTTGGCCGCGGCGGCCGCTTTTCATTGGAGGCGAAAAGCTGGGGGCCCATGTGTTGTGAGACGTCAGTGCATTTTAAAGAACTCTCCCAGGTGGGGGAAATTTCCGGAGTCCTCCATTACGGCGTCTCTCATAGCCTGAGTCGCTCTGGGACGTTTTACCCTATAAACCTAAACCTGCTGTCGCGGCCAATGCCGCACTAGGCAGTGTGCGTTGTAACCTAAGTTGCAGCATAGCAAGCGTAAGAGATCACAAATAGAATGCGGCAACAGATATTGTCGGCAAAGGTATATATTGTAGACATCGTCACTCCGGGCGACTCCGGCACAAAGGTTTGCGGAGGGAACGTCGTCTTGCTTTTATTTTTTCTTTTTGCTGTCCAGATCAACGGGTATATTGGTTTGGTTTGGTTTGTGGGGTTTAACGTCCCAAAGCGACTCAGGCTATGAGAGACGCTGTAGTGGAGGACTCCAGAAATTTCGACCATCTGGGGTTCTTTAACGTGCGCTGACATCGCACAGCCCACGGGTGTCTTGCTTTTCGCCTCCTCTGAAAAGCGGCCGCCGGGGCCGGGATTCGATCAGCACACCTGGGAACAGTAGACGAGCCCGTAACCACTGCTCCACCCCAGCAGGGTCACCGGGTACATTGATATTGATTAATGTACCCGTTGATGGCACCGGGATGAGGGGCGAAAGAGGGGAGAGACAAGCGCTTCAATGAAACCACGCTTCAGTGCAACCGCTACAGAAGGGGCGTGCAGCAGGATGGAAGATGAGGAAATCACTTTCCCAGCTGTGTGCGGTACTACGCAGGGTATTCGAACTAACTTTGCGAACACGTTAGAAACACGTCGCGCATAGAATCCGGCAGGGGAAGCCCGCACTCATCGCGTACGGGGATTTAATTGTGTGCGCTTAAGCTTCCCCTGCTTGGCAGAATTTCAGAAGGGAGACAAACATTCGCATTGCTAGACAACGCTCTTGCCCACTTTGCGCGCCCTGAAGCAGTAAATCGCCCGTATTGTGACCCACCCCATCCTCTTAAATGCGTCAAAAACCTAAATTAAAGCGCTCTTTTTTGTCTCTTCTTGTGTGGTCACGTTTTGGAGCAAAAACTACAAAATTAGAGAGCCATAATTACCCGACTTTAGCATCAATTAACACGAGACACATTTATCGCGCTCCTCGTAAGAGACGCTAGTCTTCGATAGTTGCAATGACCCACCGCCCAACTTCGAAAGAGGTGCAGGTTGAATGAGCCTGGTAAAGCTGAGGGCAAGTTAAAAATGGATACCGCTGCTACTGCAACCGTGGGGTATGAACTTTCGGTATTGGAAGGGGTCCATTCATATATGCCATACCCTTGTCTCAACGGCGCGTGAATAATTCCGCCTCTTCACGGAGCGAGGAATAGAAACAATGCATAAAGATGCCTCCCGAAAAACAAAAAAGAAAGAAAAGAAGAAAACAAGGAAAAAGACATATCGCGCCAGCGCGGATGCCCTGTCATTGGAGCCGACAAGGAAGTTGCTTTTCCAAGGTTTGTCCGCGTGCTCGACAACATGTATGTAACACTATGCTTATTGAGCGCCGATTCAAAAACACAAGGGCCAAAGGAAGAGAGTCAAATAAAATGGCGTGGAGACGGACGAACACAGCCCCATTCCGCTCCCCTTTGTTTTTTATCATTCCTGCGAATCGCGTAATGGGTAGCAGAATTGATGGCATTCGGCACCGTTCGCCACTGCAGCGATGCACTAGAAACAGACATATATAATGAAGAATGAATAAAGAAAGCGGGGGTGTGGAGAGGTGGCCGCTGGAAACAACAAGGCGTCCCCGCCGCCGCATCCTTCCTTGTTACGATGGGGTTAGTATTTTCCGCGGCGGGCTGACGCACAGGCCAGATGCGCGCATTCATGCATACAAAGCGTGCTTTCAGAGAGCGCGTCCCGTATGGAGTGAACGTGACGGTCTTTCTTCGTCCTCTGGCTATGTTTACTGGTCAAGCTATCTTTGGGCGCGCAAGCGTGAGAAAAAGAAAGAAAAACCCAATAAATGTTAACTGCTAATACGCTAACTCTTGCGAGCTCAAGCAGGCCATAGAAACGCGGGTCTAATAGAAGCAGTTCAAAGTCATGATCCGCGTTGCGTAAGGACCTAAAGAATGCAGTTTGATCATACAGTTGCTGCCAAAAAGACAAGCGACGAATGCTGCCGACCTAAGAAGCGCGAAAAATGTATTTTTGTTTTATATTTCTTTAAGGAACGCTATCATATTTTCCGTTTGAACGACAGCTAATTATCGTCGAGCTAAGAAAGTGTTGCTGCCTTATCTCCTTCCTCGCCGACTAGTCCGACTGCCATGCTTTTTTGTAAATACCGGCGTCTACCAGCTGGACAAGCAGCAAATGTCATGTGACACATGCCCTATAGCACTTTCCTCTCCGCCTTTGGCGAAACAAAGTGCTAATCAGAAGGAGTCGGCAGAGGGTAACATTCCATAAGTATGCGGAACACCAATTTCGGCTTCGCCAAGACGATTGTTAAAGATTCTTAAAACAGTACACAAGTGATAAGATCCGTAAAATGAAATGGCCAGTATTAAACGAATAGTCTCCGTCTCATGCCCAAATATATCGGGCTTTATCCGAATAAAATAAAAATATTCCGTGCCGCGGCAAATGTATTCAGAAAATGAAAGAATCAAAAGTAAGGTTACCTACAGTTTAAATGAATAACGGTCCTCGAGGAACAAGGTAGACGCTTGGGCATGTTGGTTAGACATTATCGGCGGACGAGAGCTCCTCTCGTCCTCGTCGTAAATGCGCTGCATGATAATGCCCTCAAGGAATGCACCAATCACAAGCTTTTATTTCTTTTCTTTTTTTTCAACTGTGGTGGCGGCTTATGCGCATAGACAGGAATCGTCTCGGAACAAATTAACATTCCACAGATCACCGCCAAATAAATCTTTTGCCGAAAATTAACGTAGATTTAATCGAAACATGGGACTTCGTACCTATTCCCGCACCTTGATCAGTTCACACAAGCTGTGGCTTCCACTAGAATTTAGTTTATTCTTCCTTACACCTACTTTTGCGCTGCTATACACTGGGCCAAAATTTGAAGGTATGCGGATTTCCACGCTGATCGCGGGCTCTCGCATCGCCGGTTCGTTCTTCTCGTTGGCTATTCCGTGTCAGGGGAAAATAAGATCCGCGTGGCGACCTTCGCTGGCTGTAAACAAAATTGGACACCGCACGAGGGACGTCGTGGAAATAGACTGGGACTTCGTGTTGGTTCTAGGCGCGTGCCAAGCAAAACGTCAGCGGAGCCCAAATGTGGAGCAGCGGGCCACTCTCGACATAGTATCCTTCTCGGTCGCCGCCTGATATCATTGCTCCGATAAAGATACCGACCACATCCGTTTGGCTTGCCAGCCAGAAAATAACATAACCCTTGCCCTATGGCCGCTAGGGCAAGTATTATTTTCCTCAGTATCAACGCATTCCGCTGGTGCCCAGCAAGAATAAACACTGTTCGGGGACCGCGCAGCAACTGCTCGCAGAACTATAGGACGCCTCTGAAGGATTGCCGCTGCATGTGTACACCGGCGCTACCTGATGATGCTAATAAACCACGAAGGATGGTGAACATGACGCGGCAGAAGATTAACTCTTCGTTCCCCTCCTCTTTCCTATTCTCTTCTCTCCATCCAAATTCAGTTTCAACGAAATCCATGCGCAATAATGACGGGACTGCGAGAATTCTGTGACAGGGCAGGCATCCTTGGGCACGGCGTAAAGCGGAAATCAACTGCAAACATTGTCTAAGAGCAGAACACAATCTCTGACCCGTTTACGTTCAGTGTAATGAGCAAGCATTGCGATTCGTGCTTCTACGTGAAGGAAACTGTTTGTTCCCCTACATGTTCGTTGATCGGCGAATAATTGGCACACACGCTGCTTTAACCGAAGCCCCATCTTATGGTATGTCGTTACCATAGTAACGACAGTGGCTCACTGTAAAATATAATCAGAGTGAACCATTCTAAACAGTATAAACCAGAAATGGAAACGGTATGTAACGCCAAGAGTAACGTTTTAAGTTACGTAGGCCGGTACCTGTCTAAATTGCTAGATGTTTCAAATATTTCTAAAAACCTAATACGGTCCACCACGCGAATCTTACACTCGCCAAAGAAAAGCAAACGAGCCGGAGCGACGAGTGCTCGAGACCCGCCAGCAGCGTTGAAATCCGCTAACCTCGTTGAAAATCGAGACTCACGCAAGGAACAAGCTTTTTCTCTGTTATTGCCTGCCGGACAAAATCCACGGAATTCACGGGGCGAGCGAGACGCCGATTAGCTTTGCGAGCAGTGAGGCCAGCTCGCTATTTCTGCGCGGGCGTAAAGCTTTGGCGCTAAACGCTGCCGACCATTACACGAGTACAAAGCGCAAAAGAAAACAAAAACGACGAATAAAGGAGGCGCGTAAGGAAATGGTGTCTTCCAGACTATCGCGTCGCGTGTTCGTAAGCTGATATCGTGTTCCATAAGCTATAGGTCGAATGGCGCGCCGTGTAGAGGCTCAGGGCTGGAAGAAGAGAGGAAATGCAAATGACGGGATTACGGCAGAAAGGTCAGCACCGAAAGCACACGTCACGTGTCCTCCCGCAGGTTGGACGACTGAGAGGATGGAGAAAAAACAAAGCAGAGGAATTTGCCGGAAACCGAAAACGGCGTCGTTGTTTCCTGCGGCGCCTGGACGAGGATTGAGTTTGACAAACGAGGCAGAAGAGAGTTCCCGACATGTTCTCCTCTCGCGACTAAGTGTGCGCTGTCACGCGGCATTGATGACGCCTGCGGGTGAGGTCAGTGTTTGAGGGAAAGGAAGATGCTGAGAAAGGTTGGAAGGCCCTTCCAACCGGGTCACCTGACGGTGGATTTTCCGCTGACAGGAAAGTGCTTGGAGTATGGGATTAAGGACGAAGACGCCGGTTCGTTTTTATTCACCAGACAAGAATAGCGTGGCGACGCCGATCAAGTTCCCGGCCGAACCGCAGCAACCTCAATGGCAGGATGAAGAAAAAGCGGCATCATCGAGTGGCGCCTGTGGATTTAACCACAAGCGTCACTGGATGCGAGTTGGATTTAACAGTCAGTAATATGGTTAGCGTTAGCAAAGAATATGGCGTTGTTTCAGTTGATCGAACTAAAGGACCACATAGCGAACGCGCATCGGCAGGGTACATTCGGGTAACAATTGAGTAAGGTCCTTTAGGCGGCCGTGATACGGGCTGTAGACAAGAGTTGCTTTTACCTGAAACTGGACCTCAAAACTATATGCATGAAAGCTCAGTAGTCCCCCGTCACTCTTTTAATCAATATATGGCTGATCTGTCTATAATTTACAAGGTAGAAAAAAAAAAACGTCTTTGATGAGTGTCTAGCGCATTTTCTTTTAGCGTTACCCACCCTGCACCAGACAGAGGCCAACTAGCGCGATGCCACAGGCACACAAGGCGAACAAGCTCGTTATGTATGCATGTGTAGCAATATTTCTTTTGGTTGTCGGGCACTACAAAGAAGTATACGATTCGACTGATAACTGCAAATTGATAAACTCTCCTCGGAACTGGCATTTGGGCATACCTTTCCCCCAGCATATACGCGGTGAAAAACCCCTGTCTAGACAATTGCCTACTCCCCTGCGTGTGCCACTGAGACGCGTAGTAGAGGCAATGACAAGCATCATTATGGGCATTCCTAAGTGTGACGAAGATAGGCTGTTGGTACGAAGCTTTGTGAGCGCGCGACATTGATCACTTAGCTCATCCCGAAAGGAGGGGAAAATTGCGTTAGTGCCAGTCCCGCTAACGGCGAAAGTACGGTTGGGGCGCCTTTTTTTCACAACACTTGTGCTCGGTAGCGACGGCCTCGCTCCAAGCGAAGGCCGTCGGCGAGCGCGGTAAGCGGGTAACGAAAGCGTGGAAGCGACTTCAATCTTACGTTTACAGGACTACGTGTACGGAACGACGTGTCAGCAAACAAATCACTGACGGAAAAGAATTAAACGCTCGGGGCGAAGCACGACCGACAGCTTTGCGGAAGCTTTCGTGGTCTACCCGATTCGAGCAGCGCCAGAAGAACGTTAATAGGCCGGGCAGCCCCATGGAGGTCTTTATGCTGGCGAGTGCTAGGAGAGGCAAAAGCTGCTGCTTGTCTTCCATATACTTTCCCCTCGAAACGGCTACAGCCCTCAGAGAGGAGGAGCATTCTCTAGAGCAAAATCTTGGGAAGGACCGAGAGCGCAGTTGCTCGTGCCAGTCCACGCACACGCCACGCAACATGCATGGGGCCACCCTGCTGCCCGCAAAGGTCTGCCGGTAAACAGACACCCACTAGTCATCCCTCTTGCGTAAACGTCAAGATCGAATCTGCCCTGCGTTATCCCTAGTCATGGGATGCTTTGCGCAAGCCCACCGGGCAAGCATTTTGGTGAGAGCCCATCAACTGTGCGGCGACCTATATGCAAAAGTTTGAAGACTCACTGAAGTTAAGAGTCATCCACTTGGCCTCGAAGAGCGCCAGGTAGAGACCGTAAAGTGCCATCACGTGGATGGTGAAGATCTTGAAGACGTTGATCCAGATGATCTCCATGGGCTCCGGTTGGGCCTGCAACTGTACTGCACCATCATCGTCGTTTGTGGATGGCTCAAGGTCCATCTTGGAGCGAGCCTCCGTTGTCACAATGGTAGTGGTTTCGGTACGCGGGGCCATGGCGGCTCAGCCGGTACGGGGCGAGACCTGCACCGAAAGAGTTCAGACACACGAGGCGGCACAATAAGTTACCCAGTCCTTGCTGCTTCAGACTGTCGTGCACGTAAAGAGATGCGCTTGGACGAAATAGGACAGAAGGGATCATGTAAAGTACGCTACGGGCTTTAACGTTGACTAATTTGGTTCACCACTTTAAAACCGCCTCGTCTGTCATCCCTACAAATGTATCGAACCCGATCATAAGCAGGATTAGCTGCACAAATCTGCAACCACAGAACCGCTGTAGAGAGAAGATGCTTGCTAAACTACGTGTATCAGTGCCTGAAGATGCAAACAATGTTCCGGTCGGCTGTTCCGCTACAGTACCTCAGGCATGCGAACATGACAGCAATTTTCTTGGTAATACCATAAGTAGTTTATTTATTATGTAGTATTACTACTCTTTAGCTAAACGAAATGTTTCTCGCAACCAGTGAAGCTGCAGTGCGCCCGTTCGAGCGGCGCGTCCAGATGCAAAAGGAAGATCACAGGCTGCCGTCGAAAGACGCAGCCCTGAACTCCGATAATCACAGCAAGGCTTCCAGGCAAGGAAACAGAGGACATTATTTCCGGCCTTCGTCGTCCATCGGCAATTCATGTGCTCACGTTGCTCCCGTGACGCCCAGCCCAAGTGGTCGAGCCAAGAGTTCCTTTAGCTTCCCAAGTTCGCCGGCGGCTGCGAGACAGAAAGTGGTGGTCTACATCTGTGGCGCGCTGGCTCGGCTCGCGAGGGGCAATTAACCTTGCGACTGTCTTCGCCGCTGCCGGGATTCGGCTCACTGCGGGCTTCGAGGAGCGTTTCGTTCTCGACCGGATTCATAATGAGCGTCGGCGCAAAGAAACGACAGAGAAGACCCGCCTAAGCTCCGAAGAACAAAGCGGCAGATGCCCCTAAATGGAGGCTCCCTTCAGCCAGTGACATCGACCGGTCCTCACCACGTCCTGGGTAATGCCCTTAAAGCCTGCATGGTAGCGTTGCTTTCAGCTCCCAGTTAAGTTGCTAGTAATTTCAATGCATAGCCACAAGAGAGCCCCTTGTACCTAAATTGAAGCATATTCCTGTGAGCGTAGAAAACGACCGCCTGTTGGCTACAAACTCTAGTAGACAAAAACAAATCTAGACACCTTCGTAGTGGTAACATCGATTCCCGGCATACACGGTTAACTAGTTGCTTGCGTAGCATTTAGCCTGGCCTCTAAGTGCGCTTTGCAAATGTCGCGCTTCGAGAAAACTTACAAACGACAGCAGACGCATTTAATACGATATTCCCGAAGAGCATGCGACAGCTCTAAACCGCGTCTATGTAACAAGCGACACTGCATAAAAATGCACGGCGCGTCACTGTACCGGGGCGCCCAATAACCACCGACAACCACCATGCCTATCCACAGAAACACTGCAGTATCAAACAGCTTTTACTGGAGTAGCATCGTGCTCCAGTTATGAGCACTGGAACAGGCAAAAAAGGCAGCCCGACGCGCGGAGCTTGATGGCGTATTCCAGTCGGCAATCCGGAGCGAGTTTTCTTGCTCTGCAAAACACAAGAGCGTGTTTTATTGAGGCAATTATCCGGATTCAGATATCGAGTTCTGGTGGCACCGTGGTCGTATGGTCCCTAGACAATACTTCCTCCTTCGCGGATTCGGAGATCTGCTCCGGATCGCTGACTAGGATGTGCCGTTAGTCAAGAGTGTACTGCGTAGCCCTAGACGCAGCCGCGAACGTCCGTGTTGTTGGAGAAGGTCACGCATTATTCTGCTAATATTGTTTGCATTCTTTCCATTGCTGTAACAAGTTGGTAGACGGCACTGCGCCAGTTTTTTGAAGCTTTGGAACAGCTATATCATAAAACGCGATAAGCAAATGGTTAACCTTTCCATCAAAAAAAAGACAGGAATGCTCGAGCACACCCCGCGCGGCTATGATGGACAAACACGCAGCGCCTTCGTTATTCCCGTGCACTGATTAAAAGCGCAGTCCCTTCCGGTTCGTTCGCTTTACGAACTGGTGCTGAGATGCAGTCTTGAGACTGATAGCAGCCGAAAATTTGCAAGGGTCCGAAACACTCCATGGAAAATTTTATAAAGCAAGAAAATGAGGCCGATATAGGAGAAGTATTTGTAATTTACCACCCTCTTGCGCCCAGCCTTCGTCTAGGCGTTGCTGTACGAAAAACGCTTGGCAAGCTAACATCGTTTGAGTTTCAAGTAGCGTTCATTTTGCGAAATCGTGGGCCTGGTTGCTTAAATGCCAAATTTCATGAACCACAACGTTTCAACACAGCCATGCCCTCCCCCCCCCCTTTTTTTTTTTTTTTTCCCGCGAGGCCACACAATAAAAAAAAAAAAAAAACTGCGAAGGAATCCTCAAAGGTGCCGCAGTTACGGCACCGGGTGTACGCAGAAGCGAGCGACATTGCGTACTGCGGCAATGCATAATGCACCGAAAGCGAAAGTTACGCCGACGTTACCTCGTCGGGAGGTCACGCGAACCCTCTCCGTTACAGAGGGTGACCGCGCCACAGCGCGATGCCGAGTGCAGGGAGATCGGATCTCGTCCCACGGTCACGGGCGCCCGAAACAGCCCATCGGATACGAGGCAGCGATAAGCCCCGGTAGCGGTGAGTGTGCGTCCTGTGTATGATTGACCTTTTTAGTTTGCCCTCGTTTCCTTACTTCATCGCGCACACGTAACCGCTGCAGCATCGGCTTCCCGAGTCGATTGCTGCCGCCGGAGGATCGGTTGTGCACAGGCCAAACAGATGGCTTCGTCAGATAGGCGCTCTTGGTGACGTAGACGGGGTGACAAGCGGCTTACCCAAGGTATTTTGCGGATATAGTTGATATTCGCGAGCTGTTAGTCGGCGCCAAACGCGTGCCGCTATCGTCATATTACTTAGGTGAGTACACTTGGTTAAAAAAAGTAGAAACTAAGCGGGCCGATGATTTGCTTGTGCACACTTACTGTAAAAAGCCACATTATACTTTTAACACTTCTTCGATGATGTCTTTAATGCAGAAATTGCTACTTAGGGCAGGAGCCTGTGCCAGGTCTTGTGTCTTTAGCTCCTGCTCCACTTTCACTGTAGAAAGAAATCGAATAAAGGAAGAAATAATGCTGATGGATGGTCAGCACGCGTTCATCGCTTTGAGGTTGGCGATGAAGGTGTACTGACCGATGCCATTATTTTGTTCAGCCAACTTGGAATAGTTGGCTTCATATTTATGATTTGTGAGAGAGGTGCGAATATGCATATAATCTCATTTTGGGCTCTCGGAAAACTTATTTGTACGATCGACCCGACAATAATTCTCATTTTGTTATGGAGGTAGACTGATCCACTTTTGTCAGCGTCGCACTCTTGGTAAATTAACTTCGAACAGACAGTTAAGGTGAAAAAAAAATATATATATATATATCGCTAGCGTAGCTGTCGCCTAAAGCGGCACCAATTCAATGGTAATGCTCCGGCAGTAGCTGTGATCTTGATACACGTTCACTTTGAGCTCTCCTTATAACCGCTTCTTTGTTCAGTTTGAATGTTAAAATTGGAGTAATTCAATACTCAACTTGGGCTTCCATCATCAGAGAAGGATTTGCTGTCGGGAGATACCGGTAACAACACACGTGTCTAGGCCAGTGGAAAAATGTCAAATGGGTGGACTGACCTAGTCAGTATTGGAACATTCGAGAAAACGTCCACCATTAAAAATATCAAGAAAACTACTTGTATCACGCCATTTTTCTTCGATATTATCTACATCCGCCGATCAAATGCAACACCAGCGCGCTAGCATATGACGAGAAGGTTGAATTCTAGAACACAGCAGCCTAATATTTGGGCGTAAAAAAGAGTCCTCCCCTTAATATGTGCAACAAAAGTGGTCCTTTTTTTTTAAGGGACGCCGTATCTATCAAGGCAGAAAGCACGCAAGAATTACATCGTGCGTTGCTTACTGCGCTGTATCAGCCGAATAAAGAAAAACGAACGCGTACCTGGACAGGTGCTGGTGTGAGGGGGGTGGTGTAGTTGCGTGAGGCAAGCGTCAAGTAGCACCGAGGTGGTGGTCCTACTGGAGTGGTGCGCGCTCCGGTGCGGCTCGCGAGCTTTTCTTAGGCGTTCGCCGGAAAATAAATCCTCGAGCCCCCAGAGCAGGACGGAGTGAGCACCATACGGAGGCGGGCTATCACTGGCAGGGCGCACGGGTGCGGCGACGAAGCTGCCGATGTGCAAACGCCGGGCCGCTCGAAGGCGAAGCTAAGCAAGCAGTCCTGAGGTACACACACAGCTCGCAGGCACCCAAGGTTTGCCTCGGCAATAGTCGGCACGCGCTGTCTCGTGGATGGTTATTGGGGGCTAGCAGTTGTCTGCCTTTCTTAAATACCGTTCCCCGATGACAAGCAACGAGGAAAAGGGAAAGAACCAACAGAGAGAACAGTGCTGCCGAAACCACGGATCCCCCTCCTCCTTGCCACGAAAACCGCCACTCTTGCTTGCTTATCAAATAAAAAGAAAAGATCAAAACGGAAGGGAAGGTAAAGCTAGCAGCCTAGAGAGAGGGAGCACGACACAGTGGCTAAAGGGCGGGGGCGGCTTTCACATTTGGGTAAGGGCGACAGGTATTGCTACCCTTCATGTGTCGCCTCTCCTCCTCCGAAGCGAGGAAGAAATTGGTTCCGACCGCAGGAAAGGGCATCTCAATTGGTGAGGACTGCTTTCGCGACGCGCAGAGAGCTTGCGGGAGAGGCGGAGGAGGTTATCGGCGGCGCTGGCAGCGCTAAGCGCATTTCCAGCCGTCCGCAGGAGGACATTCGCTGCGCTTTCGGTGACGACTGCCTCTGCAGTAGAGCCAGCGTCACTTGCGGATAACGAAATGAGAGAGAAAGTGAAGTCCGCTGCGCACACTTAGGCCAGGCAGCGCAAGCACCGTTTTCACATGGCACCTGATATTACCCAAGTCGGCTCGAAATGGAAACAAAAAAACTCTGGATAAATTTTCGAATTGTCGCGCAATCCTTGCCCACGAAACGCCGGTTTTAGCCGTATGAATGAGCCCACGCGCACGCCGCTCGTCACCACATGGAGGAGGGAAGAGCGAGGAGAGCTTGCGGAAGCCGCGTTTCCGAGGGAGAAAGAAAAGACGTTCTCCTCGCCGCGCCTTTGTCTTCCATCTCCCGACGCGACGCGAGAGCAAGCGGTGATTGGCAGGAAAGCCGAACAGCAGGAGCGTTCGGAATGCCTCGCGCGCGCTCCTGGAGCAGAGGGGTCCGTCGCCGCCGGTTTGTCCGGCGCTGTAAACGCGCGCCCCCTCGAAACGCGGAAAGTCCCGGCGTCGACGTCGCCGCGTTCCCTGCTTTCTTTCGCCGTCAGCCCGGTGGGAACTGAGCATCAGATTGGTACCCGGTTGCGCTTCGGAAAGCCGGCGTGGCCATTCTCGTCGGTTCCCTCGGAAATCGCGTAGCGAAACTCCCCTCCCCTGTGATGTCCTGTTGATGTTTACGGACGCCACTGAACGGTCGCAGCCGCCAAAACCATTCAGCGTTCTCCCGTTAACTGGGGGATTCACTCTCAGAGAAAGGAGAAAGCCACAGAAATGTGCAACTGCTGGGCAATTAAAGGGGCTTCGAGCCAACGCACCTCCCGCGCGGATAATCTTCCTACTGATTATGACATTCCAAAATTTTCCATCCCGGTGTTTACTTTTTAACGCGTACGTATTGTTGAACTGCTGGTGATGGGAAAATGCGTTTTGAGCTTGGGTATTCACTGGCCGCGACACGCATGCTAGCCAGCGAAAAAATGGTTCAATGAATAACTCGGTGCTTTCAGAAATGCGAATCATTTGTTTTGTTTGGCTTGGGCGCACGACGAGAAAATGAGCCGAAACGGAGAAAAGGTACCACAAGGGAAACAAAGAGGTTGATGGAAATTAACTAACAGAACATGCACTGGAAATCCTGCGCCTGCATTCTCACCATTCTTTTTCTTCTCATTTTTTTTTTTTTAACATTACACGTTCTCACACTGCGTAATACACTAGAAGCGCTTCCTTCTTAGACCTCGCGCTTTCGACATTGCTCCCGCGAAGTTATAGCATGGCCTAAAAAAATTGGTCGCATATCGATGTCGACCCCTATGATGATTAAGAAAAAAAAAAAAAAACGTAAGAAAACTGCAATACACCCCTCCCGACTCCGGCTACCTCACTTCGTTTCCTGTCGCCATGTGCTCTGCGGACACGTACGAACAAGGCAACCCGTTTTCCGAAATGGTGATTATGATGAATGACCAATGTATCAATTTCAGGCTGCAGACGCGTTGAACAGGTAGCGTCGTTTCTTCGTAGTTTCATTGTTACTTTACTGCTCTTAATTACATCCTAGCTGAGTCTATCTGCAGACCCCTGCCACAAGGGAAAATTAATGTGAATCCCAACGAATGACGTTTGTTCAGTTTAATGTCATTTTTCGATGCGCTGCTATACGACCAGAACTAATGTAATTTGCAATTTATGGCAATTGCGATGGATACACAAACGTTGGTGCGCCTTCATTATATTGCGAAAATGACTGCGATGTGAACGAAAGCAGCCTTTAAATTCATATTCATGCCGTGCATGCCTCGTAACCAACTTGTTGATTACGACTATCTATTACGAAGTGAGCGAGTCTGTCGGTGGCGCTTGTTTACGAAAGGTTAGGGAAAGTGCGCGCGTCGGTGCCCGGGTGTGAGTTTCAACGACGTACACTTTGCACACTAATCCGAGTGCAAAGAGCAACACGTAAAATAGGCAGTGTCTAGTCTATTGACCGACGATGCTTTTATATATAGAACCTTCGAGTATCGCCCGACGGCGCAGCGTACCGCTGCAACCCTGTCGAGTTCCCTTTTCACAAGACCATTTGCTCGGCGTAAATGCCCGTCAAAAAATGCCAGACCCTATCCTCATCAAGAAAGCAGACGATAAAGTCGCAACGCGGATGCCGCAACGGTGCTAATTTCAACAGTGTCATAAATTGTCTCACAGTAAACAGAAGGTGTAATTTTGGCGACGCATTAGCAGCGGAGCTACAGCACGAGATCGGATGAGCTAGCTGCCTCAAACCGGCGCTTCTGCTGCTACGGGGCTGTGAGGTGAAAATCGCTCTGGTTACTTATCAACGATCCACAGTAAGCATTTTTTTTTTTAGATTGCTTTATCCAAGTGCGTATTATTTAAGATCAACAGATTTTAACATGTTTTTCTGACGGTTGCGAAAGGGATCCGCCGTGTCTGCGCCCATGGACTGCGCAGGCGCGGCTGGTGCCGCCCGCGCCGCGCTCAGTGCGGTGGCTGGTAGCGAGGGTTGCAATGTTTTTTTTTTTCTTGATGCTGTTTAGCATGTTTCGCATAATTTAATGACTGCCTAGAAAATTATAGATGCACAGTAGTACTATAACGTCTGTGACACTTCTGCGATTTATTTTGGGTGTATATTCTCACCGAGCCTCTGGTGCCGAGATAACACATGTCTTCGTTGATCGCATACGAATGATTTCCTCAAACTCAGTCGATACTTAAACGTCGTTTTCATCCAATGTCATATTTTCTCGTGTGGCAGCGTTGATCGCATTCGAATGATTTTCTCAAACTCAGTCGATACCTAATGTCGTTTTCATCGAATGTCATATTTTCTCGTGTGGCAGCAAAGAAATGACATCTTGAACGAATGTCATCCGATGGAAATGACATATTTGCCGCGTGGCCGGGGTAATGAGTTTCCAAAAAAAAAAAAATATTTCTTCATATCAAGAAGGTAGTGTTGCTGGAACCGATTCGAAAAGTTTTATTGCTTTTATATTGTATATAGTTGGATACCCTTATTTTATTCACCCCGCCGGGGTGGCGCAGTGGTTACGGCGCTCAACTACTGTTCCCAAGGACGCGGGATCGAATCCCGGCCTCGGCGGCCGCTTTTCGATGGAGGCGAAAAGCAAGGTGCCCGTGTGCTGTGCGATGTCAGTGCACGTTAAAGAACCCCAGGTGGTCGAAATTTCCGGAGTCCTCCACTACGGCGTCTCTCATAGACTGAGTCGCTTTGGGACGTTAAACCCCACAAACCAACCAACCAACCAACCTTATTTTATTCCTAAGATAACTTCGGTTTAGGGCCTTGCCACGACATAGGCGTGACAAGGCACTGAACAAGGAGAAAGAAGTGTCGTCGAAAGAGGGTAGAAGGATTTGCCGACAAAGGGGGAAAGGAAAGCAAACATTTTCGTCTTAAGGGCATTTTTTTTTTTTTTTTTTATGACGTCGTTGTAACACCAGGCTATGTCAGAGCGGAGCGGGTGTAGTAACACTGTGGTTTTTTTTTTATTTTTCTGGCTAGCCAGAACGGGTAAATAGACGCTTGCATTTAATATTGTTTTTAGCAGTAAAGTAATACCTCGTGATCAAAGCTGCAAAAACCGGCTCTGGTGTGTAGCTTGCGTAGGAACAGCCTATAACACAGCAACAGTCAAAGGAAAGCCGTTGGAGCGCAGTGGATCCTAATCCAGGCATTTCTCATGGGAAGCCAGTACCACGCCGCGTGTTTTACTGCCACACTTTCGCGCTGGGCGTCATCGTTTCCATCAATTTCCACCCGTGCGTACTGGATCAACACTTCGAGATATCGCTTTGCCCTCGCAAAATGCGTTAAAGGTGAGAGCCGGCATGGCTGTAAAGCCACGTTCAAAATATGACTTCGCGCATATCTAAATTTGAAACTGGAAAGGGAGCTTACCCACATCCAAAACTGACTTGCCTCACCTCAAAAATAGAATTGACCCAGCCGTAATTTGTGTGAGCCATCATCACTAAATGTGGTTGAATAGTGTGGACGGTTTCGCACGATACTATATACGTTTGTTGACGGAGTCAGAACGTATATATTTTTTTTCTTTGTAATATTCTACCACGTTAGACGAAAAAAAAAAAGTGGGATGATTTTTTGTTGGTTAAGGTGCGATTTTTGGTAAATATTTGCCTATTAACTGAGCGATTTCTGGCGGGAGAATTGTATATTGGATGACGGCGAGCGAGTCTTTCCGGGAATGGGGTAGGATCGGTGTGCCCAAAAGGGAGCTCGGCACTTTTAGGGGGACGGCAGCCGTGCGGGCCGGTCACGTAGGACCGACGGTGGTCCAGGCACGTAAGGTTGATGATTCTCCTCTGTGCCAGGATAGGTCAGGCCTTGTGAGTGACGGGCTGGTTCGGAGTAAGGACCATGTGGGCAGTATTTACCCTATATGTAATCTACCTAATCTGCATTCAGTCCAACAAATATCGACATTCAAGAAAGGGCCGGAGCTGCCTTATCGGCGGTTAGCTTTTACAAATCCGCTAGGGTTCATTATGAGAGCCATTCTATCCAGCTTCGCATTACCACCGAATGAGACGAAAATTTGACGGAATAAACATCGACCAGGAAGACTCGTGACTCGGCTACTCAAGGATTTTCTGTGTACAGTGCGTTTCTCATTGCGAGTAATACCACGCACGTTACAGGGAAAAGTACTACTCATTTTATCAGATTTATAAATAGAAAGCCACATAAGGGTCTAAACGTCCACCATGAACTATGCAGATGTTTGCCCATCGCAAAGACGGTCTATTAAGATTCGCCGCGACATCGACCTAGAGGTGGCGCCGCCGCCGGTCCAACTGCGTGGATCGGCAGCCGGCGGCGCTCGCAGAAATGCAGGCGGTGTCGGTTTGTGCCCAAATTACGGCGGGTTTGCTAGCGAAGAAACCGTGCCCTCTGCACATCATGAGCGATTTACTGCTTAGAGTAGTTTAGCTTTAGTTTATGGGTTTTAACGTCCTAATGCCACTGAGGCTATGAGAGACGCCGTAGTGGAGGGCTTCGGAAATTTCGACCATCTGGGGTTCTTTAACATGCACTGACATCACACAGCACACGGGCGCCTTGCTTTTCGCCTTCTTCGAAAAGCGGCCGCACTGCTTAGAGTGTTACATTTTTCGAGGTAAAAGCGTACAACTGGCCAATGTCGCTGAAAAGAAACGCTATAAGACACGGACTGTAGGAAAAAGCGGCACGCAACCACCTGTCTTTTAGACTTTCTGGCGTCGCTTTGCACGCGCTCACGGTCCTGATATTTTTGTTGCGTTACTCTGCTCAGTGAAGTAGTTGTTTTTATGTTCGCTTTTTTCAGAAGTGCGCGTGAATTATACGGGCGTCAGACAGACAAATTTAGTGCCAATTACAGCGGGTGCATTTCGCCCCATGAAGTATCACTGGGGTTACACTGTGCTACACCGCGAAGAAAATTGCCATCTTATACTTCGTCTCACAAGATGTTGGCAGCACTGGGAAAGGCAGATGCACCCTGGCCTAAACAGAATCACGCGCACTGCAATAGGCAATTGTGCTCTTATGCGCCTCTCGCCCCCTAAATTGGCGGGAGTGACAGTAAGAGCACAATTCTCTATTATAGTGCACAGGGGACCTAGGAGTACTATTTCAAGGGCTCCTCTGCCTTTCGCAGTGCCTTTTTAGTGTTTCAGTCCACTTTACCTGATTGTAAGGTCACATGTACCATCTGTCTTTAAAAGCCCCTGTTTTTTCAATAAACTCTTCAGTTGCCAGTACCACCCTGTGTTGTCTCCAGCCTCCTTCCTGTGTCTGCTGCGGTTTTATTTTCCTTATCAATCCAATCCAATAGCCACCTTATTCGCGTAGTACGGCGTGCCATGTCACATCATGGTGACATGAATGTGGAACCCAAACGAATTTGAATTATAGGTCTATTACGTCAAATGGTCTGTGTTCCTGCACATTTCGTATTTCTACCCACTCAGCGTCCCACTTTTGCGGCAAGATATCCAGATTGCAAGGCCGTGAACAGTCGCTTCTCTTGTGCTGCTACGTCTATAATGACAGTCGTTGTGAGCACGCTGCCAGATGCACAATTTTGCGGAAATGTTAATGAGCGGCCGCAGGTTTGTGAGCAGCGATTTTCATTATCGATCGTCTTAATAACAGCGCTGATCGCTGAAGACCAGTGCACGGATTGCCTCATCTGCGTATTGATTAGAGGTAATTTTTAGCCAAAAGCTGGGAAAGACATCCGCGTAGCGATGAGAACTCTATTTCAAAAAAGTGCAAGGCATATTAAGCGTCAGGTCGTAAGAGGAAGCAGCTTAAATGTCGTAGAAAACTAATAATTATTAAATAAAATAAATAAGCACAGAGTTAAGAATATGAAGTAAGACTCCATTACATTTTGCACATTCTTAAAGAACGCGAAATGTAACCCTGACACCTGTCACAAGCAAAACGTTTTCGGCGATGAACAAAACGCGATTGTGACGGGCAAGAAACACCACTACACGCTACGTAATTAATAGCTGCTATCTGAAATTATAAATAAATAAGTTCATTGAATTGTCTCTCTCGAATATGCCTGTTTTCAGAACTTTCAATGTTACACTAGTGTTTCTTTGGTCAACTATAGAAATACCTTGCTGACTATGACCGAAAGTATGTCAGTAAGATGTAAACCGTCCGTGTGAGTATAGTCATGGACAAATGTTTCACACAATCAGTGTGCAAAATTACTCACATCGGAAGATAAATCAGAAGAGGCTTTTTGCGGGGTTTTTATTCGATATTTTATCTTCTATTTTGTTCAGAAATGTACTTAACTAGGTCGCGACATTCTCCCGCACGAATTTTTACTATTGTAATCGTAACACACATCAAACAGCTATTTGGCGAATGGTCTTGTAATTCCAGATTAAGTAGCCACGCCTGAATATCTACAGGGGCAGTCAAAAGTAAATGGAAGGTTCAACAGCGTGGCCAACCGTGTCGCAGCGCTTTCTAACGCCGGTTCTCGTAACTGATTAGCTCGGTCGCCAGGAAGCGGCGCGCGCTATCAGCAGACCTTTATCTGCAGCGTAACGGTGGTCACTTTTGACGGCTGGAACGGATGCTTGTTGATTTTCACATGCGACCGACGTGTTTGAAGACAGATTTCCGCCGTTTGAAAATAGTCGGCAGCTCACGCGTGCGGCCTCGGGCACAAACAGTCATGGCAGTGCTCGCTCCCAGGTAATATGCCCATGGCCGTACGCGCCAGCTGCCGACTTTTTCAAACGGCGCGAATCGCTCTTCAAACACGTCGCCGGTAGCGTCAGAAAAGTCCGTGGCGTCGCATGTGAAAATCAACAAGCATCCCTTCCAGCCGCCGAAAGTGACCACCGTTACGCTTCAGATAAAGGTCTGCTGATAGCGCGCACCGCATAGCGACCGAGCTAATCAGGTACCAGAGCCGGCGTTAGAAAGCGCTGCGACACGGTTTGCCACGCTGTCGGACCTTCCATTTACTTTCTACTGCACCTGTACTTTTGAATAATGCTGCCACGCCGTCAATTTCGACTTTACAGAGTTACACCGTACAATTCCTGTTAATAATTCATTTCAGCATTAAGTCTGACCTAATCATACAATCCTAACTTTTTCAATTTGCATTTTCTGAGAACAACTTCACGAACAAACGAATCTTTGAATGCTTGCAAGCAGTATACATATGATCAAATCAGTAGCTCCCGAAGGTAAGACAACTTGAAACGATGCCCAGACGCGAAGGGAGCAGCGCCGTGCAAACCTATGCTGTGGTAATTGTGACAGTGGCTAAACATTATGAACAAAGAAAAAAAAACCGGAAGGAAAAGATGGCCGTAGGCTACGCTAGCTGTTATTTATGCCATCTTTAAGCACCCGAAAAGCGACCATCGGGAATAAAAGAAACGGGGAAGTCAGGGAGACAAAATACAGATAGGACGGATAGCGAGAAAAGATAGGCAAGAGGCTCTTCAATGTTTTTTTTTGTTTGACACACCACTAAGCTCATTTATATGCGCCTGACATGGCGGGTCGAGTCAAGGGTTAAGACTCGGCAGTCACTTCAGCTTGACGACTGTCCGCTTACATGAACTCAATACCAGCAAGTCGAAAGTCGCGGTGCTCCCTCAGAGGCGTGATCGAGACGCATCACACCGCAGAAGCAGTCTAGTCTACGATATCAGAGTGAGGAAGACGATACACATTTACGACGGAATGAACAGCCCGTATGGAAGGTAGTAATACCGCAGTTACCTGAAGAACCAAGATAAGCGGCGCTGGGAAAATCATAAAAAATGCGCAGCTGCAGAACACGCAGTGCACAAAGCGAAAATCACGGAAGTAAACATGCACCTGGTTATTTTCCTCTTCAGTAGTACATGTTGTGCAGTGTTTGACTTCATTAGTAGCCCCGTATACAGGGTGTCCAAGCTAACTTTAGCCAAGGGTTAAAAAATAAAACATTTGAGGTAGGTCTGAGAGACAACTTGCACACAGCTGCCGGCCGTCTAACGCACCACATGCATGTTTTTGTTCTGCAATTAAGTAATTAAGATAATTTTTTAAATATTGAATGTGGACTTCAGACAATAAATGTGATTTGAAAAGTTGAACACTTTCAGAAACCCCCATTCTATTTATTTCCGATAAAAAAAAAAAAAAACAACCTCCCGTGCAATACAGCTCTAAAGAAAGCCCGTGAAATACAAAAAACGTTACTTAAGGCGAAACCTTCCACGACAAATTGCTATAAATCACGCTAGCACAAAAGACTAGCAAGATTTCTTTTGAGATGTTATCACAAGAGTTACTTGCGTTTTTGTTCAGTACATTTTTTTAAATAATAAGGATGATGATACATTTTTTTTTTTTTTTGCATTATCGAGCGTTTGAAAGGTGGCTACTGGCGGGTAATTTGAAATTCGCATGTGCTGGAGCTGCAGTGAATTTTGTTGACAGAAGGATTTAAAAATAGTAACGTTTCTGAACTCAAACTCTCACGGGGCCCTCTTCAGTTATGGAAAGTGAAACACGTTACTTATTGACGCATTCTTATCATATCTTATGCTAAATAAATGATTGTGATGAACCTATTTGAAATGCATGCGACCTGCCTACGGACCGCTAAATCAAGTTAACACGTGCACGGGCACGGCAGCTTAGCCGGCCTACAGATTAGCTGAGGGAACATGTCTAGAAGGCCGTGACTCGACAGCTCAGCTAAAGCGGTAGGCTGATATGTTGGCAATTGTTGCAGCGAGCTTGCCGCAACTTGCACCGTCATGTGCGCCGGCTGGCTCACGCGGGCGAAGAAACCAACGTAGGCATATCGGCCTGCAGCTTTAACGGTGCCATGAAGCCACGGCCGCCGCTGTTTTCGTTCACTCCAACCATGGTTGAGAGCACCACAATCGTGGCTCGCGAATGCGCGTCACGTGATCCCTTCTGTATTTCGCGCGGAGTCTTTAGAGATCGGGAAAAAAGATACATCACAGTCATTGTCTAAATACAATATTTAGAAAGTTAGGATAATTATCGTACTATTTAATAACGCGAAAGAAAAAAATGTTCCTACTTCTGGTAGTAAAAGGAACGGAGAGGCTGTCGCGCACTCCAAACAAAGCTGTCAATCATTATACAGAGAGCACTGCTCTTCTTGGATCGTTTATTACACCCGCAGCCC